>VXAV01005212.1:21205-36253 GCA_013399715.1 Alectura lathami
GGGGGCCGGGGTGAGGGTGCTTCGGGGAGGGGAAGGGGAAGGTGCTGGCGGTGGTGGTGCGGGGTGAGAGGTGTGAGGAGCGGCCCGGCGAGCAGTGGGGGCGTAGAGGAGGAGAAGGGGGTGGTCCAGGCACTGGAGCGGTTTCTCCTGCGTCCCGTGGAGAGGAGCATGAAGAGCTGCAGCCTGTGGAGAGCCTTTGCTGAGGCAAGGTTGTCCTGTGGCGGTCAGGGTGGAGCAGGGGAAAAGTGTGAGGAGTTGGGAGCAGCAGGCAGGAGCTGCTGCAGGCTGCGCAGGGACCTCCCGTTCTCCATCCTCAGGGCACCACCCAGGGGAGGAGGTAGAGGAGCTGGGCACGAGGCCATGAAGTTGAGCCTGGGAAACTGGGAAGGGAAGGTGCTGTTTTAATTTGTCTTCATTTTTTACTGTACTGTATTTTAATTGGCCATAAATTAAACTAATTTTCTCCGAGTCAAATCTGTGTTGCTGATTATGATAATTGGTAACCGATCTCCTTGTCTTTTATTGTGACTTTTCCATCTTTTATTTTTTTACACCCATCTTCTGTTGAGGTGGCGGTGAAAGAGCAGCTGAGTGGAATCTGGTAGCCAGCTGAGTTAGCCCACTGCAGTCTATTACATGAGAGCAGGATGGGTGTACTATCAAATCTGGTGATAGATTCACTGTGAGAGCTGTCCAGACAACGATGCAGAGCAATGTCACATCTATGGTTAGCATCAGGTTGTCACTTGTACTATACCTTATGATACTGTATTTTTCTGGAGTAAGTAGTGGGAGACTTGCACTGTTTTGTTGCTGTCGTGTGTACTGGATGATTGCTGAAAGATTACTTGGTTCCTCTGTCCCCGTTTCCTTGTCCCCTCTCTGTAAAGTGCTTTGGCATTTCTGAGTAAGGAAGTGCTGTGTTTTTGATTGTTAGTGGTTAAGTTTTATAATTATTGCCTATTGGATAAAGGCTGTTTCCGTGGTCTTAGCCTCTGAATACATCATGTGTGATCAGGTGGGATGTGTAAGCCAGAATGACTGAGAAAAATGAAGTGTTGTTTAGAAAGAATTAATGGTAATGTTCTTGTTTTGTTTCTTCCAGAACACAAGCCAACATTCCCAAATATTCTGAAGAAGGGATACTTAGAAATTCGAAGAGATAATGACAGCTGCTGGCAAACCTGTTACGCTGAGCTCTCCACATATAAACTGTACCTTTATTGCCTGGACAACAGTGGCAACCAGATGTTGCCCACCGTGTATCCACTCGTGCATTTTCAAAGGGTCACCGTTGCTGGTAGCATTGAAACGAAGGTGGTGGAGGCTGTCCTATCGGACAACTCTCAGCTGCAGCTGAAGGCAGAGTCGTCATGGGAGGCTTTGGACTGGGGACGGAAACTCTGGGAAGTGGTGCGTGCTTCTCTGCCTACTACTTTCACGAGACAGCAGGAGAAATTGGAGAACATGCCAAAGCCTGACAATAGCAGTAACCTTTCTCAGAACAATGGACTGGTAGAGAAGCCCATGGAACTGTTACTGTCCATGAATTTGACTGAAAATACTAAAGAGTACCAAAATATTCTAAAATCAGGGACTCTTTATAGATTAACTGTCCAAAATAACTGGAAGGCATTTACTTTTGTCTTAAACAGGTCTTATCTCATGGCATTCCAACCGGGTAGGCTTGATGAAGATCCTCTACTGAGCTACAATGTCGATGTGTGCCTGTCGGTCCAGACAGATACTCAAGATGGCTGTGACTCTTGCTTTCAGGTCATTTTTCCTCAAGATGTCCTCCGCTTGCGTGCAGAGACCCGTCAGAGGGCCCAGGAGTGGATGGAGGCGCTGAAAGCAGCAGCCAATGCCACAAGAAGTTTAGGTCAGAACCCGCAGGTCACGCTTAGGAGCAAACCTGCAGGCCGTCCCTTTGGAAATGATTTTAGAAAGAACAAGCGCCAGTCTGTGACCACCAGCTTCCTCAGCATCCTGACCACACTGTCTCTGGAGAGAGGACTCACAGTTCAGAGCTTCAAGTGTGCAGGTAAGCAACCAGACTGCAGCATCTGTGCCCACTCCTGCTCTGCAGGAAAAAAAAAAAAAATCACTTGGAAGAGCATATGTTTGTTTTAGCAGCATGCAGCTGCTCCTTACCTCTCACTACAGCCACAGAGCCTGCAGAGTATTAGTCTTTGCTCTCTAAAATGTAGAGAAAAGCCTGTAAGGTATACAGGGATTCACCGGCATTTGATGAGCAGTTCTGAAGTGTTAGATCATGCACACATAGCATATACTGCATGGACCAGGGCTTCTTTACTGGGCAGCTGAGTTGTTTTCTTGCTTCAGGACACTGGAAAGATGGCCCAGAATGAAAAGGGATCTGAATTCTGGATACAGCATAGGTTTCCAACATCAAGCATTTCTGTGTCTTTTTATTAATAGATCTTCTCCAAGTGGTGTTTTTTTTTTTTTTTTTTTTTTTTTTTTTTTTTTTTTTTTAAACTCAGTTTCAGTGCTGAACCTTCAGGGAGGCACCTCAAAGCCGGGTGTATGCTTCCCTATGTACCATCATTCAGTGTCACATATTCTAGCGCTGAGATCCAGGCACGAGCTTATCTGTTCTGATATTCCCCTGAAGCAGAGCTGAAAACGTGACCTTAAGCCTAGCTGTGAATCTGAGTTCATTTGAATGCTGACTCTAGTCCTAGGCAGGAGTGTGATTTTACCTTGTTTGGGAATGAAGTGGAAATAGAGGGGACCTGTGTGAATGCAGTTCATTGTCCTTTTACTTAAATGAAGGCACCTTTATGGAGCAAATTTGGGAACCTTGTGCCAAAATTGTGCTGTGTGGCTGGCTTTAGTTATTTTCACTTAAACAGCTTTTCAGGAGGGTTTTCCTCTTTTCTTATGGAAGCTGCTAAGGTCCTGCATTTGCCCTGGGGCAGGGAGCTGTCTGGTTTTATGGTCTCGTGTTGCTCTGGAACCACACATGGCTTTGGGGGGTGCCTTGTGGAAGTCAAGAAGACAGCAGAATTAGCAGCTTCATTTTAAGATAATGTCCCAGACTGTATTCAAACGTTATTCCTTTCTTGTAATTTCTTTTCATTCAAAGCTTGGTAGAGAAATATTTTGTAATTTTGCTTCATCCTTCGATTGATGTCCAGGAGAGTTTCAAGTGAGCATTTTCCACAGGATCAGGTCCTGGGATGGCACCAAAATGTGCATCTCCAACGTGAGTTTGGTTTTACTGTTGCATTGTATGGTATGGGAGGAGATTTTCTGTAGGAAATGATGGATTTCCTCTCTCAGACATGGGACACTTCATCTGAACTCACTCATGTTCCCCACAAAAATAAAGCGCACTGACTGTGCCAGGGTTGCACAGTGTCTTTTCCTGATACATGTGAGACATTCCCAGTGCCCCTGTGGGCTCCTTTTAGTCTGCAGAACTGAACAAAAGCTCTTGCTTGGAGAAACGGGAGTTGTGAAGAGTCTGTAAGAAGCATGCCACTGGGACTACCTGTACCTGAGGCTGGGGATACACAGCACTTGGTTAGGGAGCATGCCCTTTGCGGTCTGCCCTGAGACCCTCTGAGCTGAGTTGTTTTTTAAGAGTCATCTGGGACTTCTGGATGTTACCACAGCACAAATAGATGAATAATTGTAATTACAACTGAGAGAAACTGGGAAATCTTACCTGGCTTAGAACAGCTTGTGCTGAGGAGACTTTGGAGGTGCACCAGCAAGCTGAGGCTCCCTCCTTGTTCCTTGCTCCCTGCAGGCAGTTTGTGCTGTTCCCCTGCCTGGGCTGCTGTTTAACCTAAGGGGCCTGCTGTTGGTAATTACATCTTGCGGGCACTGAGAGCGGTTTTCCCCTGGGCTGCTGGGAGGGGTACGCTTGGAAAAGGATGAGGAGGGGGGAGGAAGAAAAGTTTTGCTGTGAATTCTTCAGCCATTTAGTGCAAATTCCTGTAATTACCGTCTTTGTGTCCTGTCCCAATGGCACATAATACAGCAGAAGCCTTTCCTAATTGAGACCTTACAGGAGGTACAAATCCCTCCTTTGTTCAGCCTGACAAATTAGTGCCAGAAAGTGGCAAGGTCCGAGTGGGAATCAAAGGCAAGCAACACAAAGATGGAACTTAAGGCTACAGTAATAACCCTCTCTAGTCCTGCAGGGGTGGGAGGGAAGGAAAAGTAATGACCAATGAAAAATGAAGGTTTTTTTTGTTATAAATTCCCTTGACATGACAGCACCTCAGGGCTGCTTTATTTATTTAGGAAAAGTGATTAAATAGTAATACAACAGGGCAGACCATTGTCTCTCAAGCTACCCCCATTCCTACAGACCCCTGCTGCCTTGGCTAATTGATTGACAATGTACCTCAGATAAAGAAGGTTGTTGGGAGGACCTGATGGAGAGAGGGGTTTTTTTCCCCCCTCCAAAGACTTTGCAGTCTTTGTGGGGTTCTCCTCCCCATTTTTTTTTCTGTTTGAATTGCCCTCTGTATCCCCCTTTCTCCTTTAGTAAAAGCTTTTCAAGGGACTGCTCCCAGACAAACAGCTGACGCTCACAAGCAGGTAGGGAAGAATGTCTGCACTTCTCTATTGACAAGTTTATCTTGGAGTCTGACTAGCACTTTTCAACTCGTGATATAAGCCACTATGGTGGTGTCAGATCTAGGCATGGAGCAGGAGCTACAAACTGTTGATACACTGGAGGCAGAAAGGTAGTTTGAGAAAAAATGGTCTTTTACTAGGTCAGCAGATACAGAAGCTTTTATCAACACTTTTAACTTTCTGTTACTGTGGAAGGCAGAGCATTATTTCTTACAATTAAAAAAAAAATGAACTAACAGACTACTGATTAACAATGGAGAGACGTGTTTTTATAGACTCTTTCTCCTTTGCTGCCACTGTTTATATTTCTGGCTTTGACAGCAACACATTTGGAAAGATGAGTTAGCTAGAAACTGCTGGCACTAGAATGGCACCCTCCTCTGTCCTGAAGGTAGCTACCCTCCCGTAGCTGCAGGTTTGGTCCTGCCCAGTTGCTGTTGTGCGGGGTATGCTGGTGTTCCCATGGGGGGTGTTTGGGGCTCTGAGCCAGAGTGACATTTCAGGTGGGACTTCGGAAGCACCTACCTCATGTCCTCAAATGGATATGAAGTGAAAGTTGGTTGGTTGCAAGTCCAAGCTTGTAAACACTAGGTTTTACGGTTGTTTTTTAATAAAGTAGGTAATGAAACATGTTAGGGTGATCTCTTGATCGGTTTTTACTTATTTATTTCACCTGGATTCAAGGGGAATCCCAAACTCTTTATATTACAAATTTGAGATGAGTGGCTTCCATCAGAACACGTGCTTGGCAGGTGCAGCATCTTGCAGGCAGTGGTAGCCAGTTGTGGGCACTCCAGTGGCAGTGCTGTCTCCCTGTTGGGTTGTCTTTGGGCTCCTGGGGAAGGGCAGCTGTCTGTCCTGGAGGAACCCTTCCAGAGGTCTGTCAGCAGATTTCCCCAGCAACCCTTGCTATTTTCTATCTTTTTGGCTTGTGCTATCACTTTCCTATAGATGAGAAAGACGAACAGCCTGTTTCCCCGCATACTGTTTTTTGCATAGCTCCTGTTCTTTTAATGTCTCTCTTCCTTTTCATATTTTATTTTTTTTTCTCTCCTGTCCTTTATTAAGACAAACATTTTTTCAGTGGTCAGTTGTATCTGCCAGGAATGCTCGTTGCTTTGACAACAAGTCCTAATGGACGTGGGAGTTTCTGCCTTCTGCAAAATGTGCTCTACACCCTTTTGTCTCTCTGTGTGGCTTTCCTCACTCCTGTTTTGGGGTGCCTTCTGTCTTTTCTTCCCTGCTTTCTCTCTGACTCGTCACTTGCCAAAAGAATAAACACTGCTATTATGGCACCATTGACTTGGCTGGTTGAACTGAGCACTGGGAGCAGAGAAGCCAAGGTTAGTAAATGGGCTGTTTCCTGAGCTTGCAGCCCTGTCAAACTGAGCAGCAGGTGGAAAGCCGTTGGCTTTCAAGGAGTCACTCTGCCTCTAGTGCTGTGATCCTGTGTGTAGGTGGGGAGAGCCCAGCACAACGTGCCCCAGAGCATGCAGCCTCTGCCCTTGCTCACTCCCTTGGTCTGAAACCAGCTCCACCTCTGGTAAAAGTGAATTTCTTTTTTTTTTTTTTTTTTTTTTAACTCAATAAAAAAGAAAGGGTTTTCCTAAAAGTTTGCAAGCCAGCAATTATGTTTTTAAAAAAAAAAAAAAAAAAAAAAAAAAGAAAGAAAGAAATTAGCCAGGTGCAATGTTGACTTCGTTCAACTTCCCAAAAAGCCAGATAGTTGAAAAGCAAGGATGCTCATTCCTTGAATTTGGCAAATGCTTTGTAAACTGTCATCACACCCAGCACCATGTCACTGGAATAAAAATAGTAGGGGACAAATCTTAGCAAACATAGCACAAAAATAAGAAGATCCTTTGGAAAGGTGTCAGCACTCTTGTTGCTTTTTTAGTTCCAAGTAACAATTGCTCTCACTTGGACAGGACTTCTAGGATTGTGCTTTTTAAGTGTTGCATGTACTTTGTGCTTGTTTTCATTTCAGTTATCTCATTGTTCCAAGACTTCGGCAGCTTTTTTGTCTTCCCTGTTTTTGAGACTTCGTAGTGTTCCCTAAGAATGTGTTTTGCATTGTAAAGGTTTTATTATTTAAAAATCTTTACTTTAGACCGTAGTCTTCAAATCTAGTATGTCACTTTCAGGCTCCATTTCTAGTGATCAAGAAGTAAAACTTCCACTGATAATAGTGGTATTTCTAAAATCTTATCTTATTCTTAGCTAGGCCAAAACCAGCTGAGCAAAAAGACCTTGTTAGTGGCTAAAGTGATGTTTGAAAAATACACGATGTCTAAACAAAGCCACTGACTTGTTAGAAAGGGTGGGGAGAGTGTTTTTACTCCAGGGTGACTTGTCTTAGTGTAGCAGGGAGTACTTCATTTGCTGTGGACCTGCATGTTTCCAAAGGTGAGGTTGCTGTCCACAGTTTGTTCATGTGGCAGGTTATTTGGCAGACGGCAGAACATATTGCATGGTGTCTCTTTTGCTTGCTTGAATTGATCAAATCTTGTATCAGTGATCAGTTACGATCACGTAAGCCATTTAATTCTGAGGGGTAACGTAAGCGAGCTCTTCGATCCAGTTTTAAAATGGCTTGACCGTGGGGAAATGGCAGTGAAAACATTTAGCTTTGTCTAAGCTGATGGCAGTTAGATCCTCACCTTCCGGCCATCTGATTGGCTCCTTTGCAGAGCAGGATTTTCCCATTCATAGGATTTGCCCTGAAGCTGGCCTGCTGCTGCTTGGAGAAGGCAGTTCAGTAGGGTACCGGGCCAGTTCAGTGCCTGCCCTGCACCCTTACCTGCACTTTGCCATCCACAGCTGGTGTTTTCGGACCGCTTTGCATCAGCCCTGCAGGCAGAATAGCTGGTGCCCAGGTTTTGGCTGCTAAATCCACTTATTTCTCCTGGAAAGTTTAAAGGGTACCTTTGCTCCCTGTATTACGACAGGTGACCCTGTAACTCTAATCTCTCAGTGAACAATTCTGCAGGTTTTCAGTAGTTGTTATTGTGTTGTGATTTGTTTTGTTTTTCCAATTTAAAACGTGTTTTTATTTTTCTGTTATCCGTGGTGCTGGGAGAATGAGCCCAGTTTTGCTGTGTGTGAGCATGTGCCTACTCTTTGCATAGGCGCTGTGCTTCTGCTTGCTGTGCCTTGTTTCCTCTAGGCATGTGGGTGCTATCTATTAATTCCACTGACCTCAAGGAACTCAACTATTTTTTGGTCCATTTGTCATGTGAAGACAGTCCATGTGTATGTCTTGATGAATGTATTAACATAAAGTTTAAACGAGAGAATATCGAAACCAGGAAGTCTAAATGTCCAAGTCCCATCCGTGTCAGGATGGAAAATGCTAAACCTGAACAAATGGAAATGTTTTCAGCCCTGAAAGCACCTATCTCCCCAAATTGTTCTCTGGATAACATGGATCATGTCGCAAGAGACAACTTCATTTTTGGGGTTAGCGTCTTTTAATGAGCAAGTCAGCTTACGTGCCAGTGCACTGTATTACTGGCAAAATTGTTCTATACATATAAGATCAGAAGGGATGTAAAAGAAGTTAGAGAATAAGCTGTAGGCCAGTGGCTGAGAGGATTCTGCATGTGGCCTTCTGCAATATCGAAGGGCTGATGCGCGTGCTGCGTAAGTCTGAGCAGTGCGTATGGCCCAGGTAGTGCTGTGGTACTGATGTGCGGCCAAGAAGAAATTCAGCTAATGTTGGCAAAGAATATATAACCACACTTAATTCACAGTCACTTCTCATGTTAGATGGAGGTACGAAACCAGCTGCGTGTTTGCACGGAAGCAGGGCTGATTGTTTTAGGTATGTTAATAGCCACTTTATCGAGTAAATGAAACTCAGCAATCTGTGGAGCCTTCGGTGTAAGTAAGTGAGTGAACAGTGCAGGATTAAGTGGTGTTCAAACTAATTGCAGAGCGGGAATGAAAAGTGAGTTAAGTAGGAGCTCTTTTTGCTAAGTGACCTGGCCACAGGTGTGGACATTGGCACCAGCACCTGCTCGGATCACACAAATGGCTCGCCTGCTCTTTGCCATATTCTCGTCTGCATTTTCCATGCATATAAAACCAAGCATGAGTGTGATCAGTTGTAGGATTGGAAATACCATTGTTGATTATCCTCAATGTAGCAGTTTACTGGCAGACTTCAAGAGCTGGCCCAGAGAGTGCATTCAATCCCACCCCTGACTAAAGAGCTGGTGAATTACCAGCTCCTGCCACCAAGTCATTCCATGGGAACTCCCATCCCCTTCTGTCAGGGAGCATTTCAGAATCTAAGCAAAGCACCACATATTGCAGAGGATAATCCTACAAGGGCACGGGGAAACAATAGCAGATTCGTTGAGGTGTGTGCTGTTCTTTGTCAGTGCTGTGGTCCTGGGAATGAGGAGAACAAAATTTTTCAAAGCACTGGGGAGAATGCGAACTGGCCATCTGTTAAATGATTCACAAGCCATAATGGCACGTGAAGCATGTCTTCAATTGCTGTTTTTAATTCCCTTGGAGCAAGTTCTTTGGGAAAAATGGCATCTTGGCCCTTCTCAGCATTTCGCACTAAAGGTAAAACCCTATATTCTGGTAAAATTCAAGTGAGAAAATCCAAGCAAGTAAAAAGCCAGTTTCCAAAAGTAAAGTTTCATTGCAGCCATTTGACACACAGCTAGTATTTTTTTTTTCTCCTGATTTATTGATGAAATCTGTATGTGCTGTCACCTGGCTTGTTTCCACCAGTGGTTATTTTTTTGATTGTTCATCTTCTTGGAGAGGGTGACAGATCTGTGTGTTCAGCATGACTGACATAAAGGGTGTTATTTACTACACCTAACCGTAGCAGTCTAAATGTTGTATGACTGCATTAAACCAATCTTTACTTACTGGAAGAAAGCCTTACTGGAAAAAAAAAAAAAAAAAACAGGAAGGTTGGAATTGGCGGGTAATGAACCTGTCCTTATTTCTGGAGAAGCTGATATAGATTGTAATTAGAGGAGAATTTGGACATTACTGAGGTAAATAATGTGGGATTTATACGTTGCTTAGGTCATTATAACTGGATAAGGGTCAAACCCACATGGCTTCAAGATGGAAAATTTTCTACCTTTAATCTTTTAGATTTATTTGAAAAAGTCAGTAAGATCAGAGAACAGTAGGCAAGATGAGTTGAAGATCAGACTTTGCTTGGAGGTTTAGCAGTTTGGATTATTTATTTAGAAATAGAATTGCTTTGGAAAGAAAGTAGTGCTGTGAAAAAGAGAAAGTGTAGGTGCCAATTCAAACCTGGGTGAGCAGGGGGTAACTGATCTGGATTGTAGTCTGTCTTCCTCGTGAGCTTGTTTTCTCATGGTAGAGTGAATTGGGGCAGGCACACGGGAACATAATGTCAGCAGCTAAAGTATGATTCTCACCTTCTCTTTCTGTTTTTGCTGAGAAGGTAGAGCAATGTTTTATGTCTGATTTAACAGTGAAAATCTGTTGCTGTGCACCTTCTGCTTAGTCTGCTTTATGGCTTTATCAAGCTAAAAGCCTTTTGAAGTCTGTGGGTAATTTTTCTTCATATTCTGTGTTGTTTCTAAGTAATGTCACAAATTTAATTGTGGTGCACAATCGTGAGGGCGTTGCTTTTTCCTAACACTGAGCAAAGAACTTTATTGAAGAAGGAAAACACTTGTGTACTTAATTATGGTTTGGTCTTTCATTTTCTCTGTTTCCCTCTGTATCTTGCTCCAATATTTTCTTGCTAAACAGTTGCTTAAAAAGGTATCTGGATAAAGAGTAGATGTGTCTATCAGCCATGACTGTGAGAGTTCTGTGGCATCCTGGAAGTGGCAGAAATGTTTTCTACACTTTGTGGAAGAGGAATTGTATTCAAGCATCTTGGATTCCTCCCCTGTGCTGTCCCTCTCACCAATCAAGCAGAGAGACTTGTTAATTTTTTTTTTTTTTTACCTTCTTTTAATTCTTTCTTCCTGAAGTCTTAGTATTTGGAGATGAGCTTCTTCGTATTGATACTCCTGCTCTGCTCACAGATATGTCATTGAGATTCGTCTGTGCCCAGGAGCACTTTCTTGCTGCTATTTTTTTCTAACCCCTCTCTTCTCTGCTTGATTCTAGTGTTGTTTTGTTACATTTTCTGTGATGAAAGGTTTGAGATTACTCCTTACCTCACTTTGCTAACAGTGTACCAACAGCCATACTTCTTCCGTCTATAGCTTGCTCTGTAACATCCTTTAGGTAGGGATGATTTTGGGGGTAATAGTAAATTTTAGAGTATTCTCCTCAGTCTAGGCTCAGGGTTTGCCGGACCTTTATACAGATGTTATGTGGATAATATTCTGTATGACTATTAGGAATAGGTGTGAGAGGATTGGTGAAAGGAGTGCTGCTTTTTCCCCTGTCCTGTGGAAGCTGCTCTCTCCTTTCATAGGCAAGTGTTTTTTTTCTGCAAACCTAAATGGTCCCTTCCCCCCAGACAAACCTGTTTGCTGAGTTGTGTTACCAGGTTCTGAGGTGGTCGCCTATAGCTGACCACCTTGCAGGGAGGGATACTGAAGAGTTTAAATCCATGAGTCTGTACTGGCTTTGCTTCTGGGAAACATGATGACAAGTTTATGTACCTGAATGGCCAGGTGCAGAATTTCCAAGGGCATTAAGCCACGCACTGTTCTTTCTTCCTCTCTTTCTTTTTTTTCTCCTTGCTCTTTTTTTTTCCCATCTTAAAAAAAAAAACAAAGTAGCATAAGTGGTCTATGCCACAGAAATATGTTTGTCACACTCTACATCACTTTGAACTGCATAACATCAAAGAAAATCAGTGCTTTGATAACTTGATTTGAAAGGATTGTAGAAATAGCCATCATTATGAATCACAACAGATAGGAATGGAAAGGATGGTGATTTTCCAGCAGCAAAGCTGGTAAGCTAAGGGAAAATGTAAGTAGGTGCCAGTACCACATTCTCATCAAAAATACCCAAACCTTACAATTGTTGTGTAGCTTTGCAGAATATGGTTTACTTCAGGATGTGAGGAAGATTGAGAAATATTCTGTGTAAAAATGTGTTTGTGAGAAACAAGGAAACAAGCATGGGCTCAGAGAAACACTGGAGAAGGGGAGAAAGCAGTGCGTGCTGCTTGAGTAGAAACTTCTTCCACTTAACTCCTCTTCCTGAAGGGAAGGGCTTCCAGGTTTGCTTACCAAGACCCTTCTCATTGCAGAGCCTTTCAGTTCTTAAGGGCTGGATGTAGCTCTCTGTGGTCAGGAGGAGGGAAGCCCCATCCCCTTCAGCACTTCTGTGCTTTGTCATTCGTCTTGTGAGAAGGCTCTCTGGAACAAGTTTCTGACTCTAGGAGGTGGCAGGAAATATTAGGCATTAAAATAGTGCCCTCTCAGCTAATTTTTTAGCTTAGGATGGTGACATTTCTAAGAAACTGGAGTTTAGCGTGTGATTGTCTTCAGTCTAACTGATGGGAGCTAGGATGCTAAGACAAACCAGCAGCTTGTGGAGTAGCAGGGAGTGGCAGTTAGGTAAAGTTGGTGTGCCCTCTCCCATCTCCACCCAGAAAGGTAAGTGTTAGTTGGTGGGGAATGTTTATAGAGGTTTTAATGGCATTGAGCTAGGAGACATCAGTTGCATTCAGTCATAGCTTCACCACTTGTACGGCATCAGCTGGTCCAAACACACTGAGCTAGAAAATCCCAACATGTCATTAGCAGCCTGTTTAATCCAATGTGAGGGGATTGCTGTATGTAATGAATGCTACAACTGGAGTCAGCTGAGGTATCAGGATTTATGCTTCAGTGTTTTTTAGTGATACAAAATTTAGAGGCAACTTGCAAGGAGAAAGATATAGACCTTTCATCACTTTTAACCATGCTGGCACATAAGAACATGCTGTACTGGGATACTGCTAACACAAACATTATACTCTCTGAGGGCTTACTCCTGTTTAGCTTGGGAAAGGGTAAGAAACGATGTCTTTCATGTATTCCTTTGTCTTGCTCCATGAGCAGAAGAGGGACCATATTTTTCTGTTTCCTTTACAGAGGAGCAGGATTTACCTCTGTTGTGCTCTTAAGAACATGGGCTCCATAGCAACTGCATGAGTACCTTCTGTGAGCATCTTCCAGAGCTAATAGATGAATATCTTGTAGGGGGAACAGGACTGGTTTTTTTTTTTTGTCTCTTCAGCTGTTCAAAACCTTCACCTTCGTGTGTTAGGGGAATTTTAAAAATAAAAGGTTGTAAGTGCACTACAGAGTACTGATACTAAGCTTACTACCACATGTGCCTGCTGACTTTATCCATAACAGCATTGTGGAGCAGAACTGCATGGGAATTCTTTTAAATGGCTAGCCTGGAAACGGCATTTTTTTAAAAAGAAAAGCTTTCTTTGCACTAAGGGAAATATTCAGTTGTAGAATAGAATAGAACAGTTGAGACATTAAAAGATTATCTATTCCAACTGCCTGACCACTTCGGGGCTAAAAGTTTAAAACATTCATGAGAGCTTTATACAAATGCCTCCTGACATGCAAGGAGCATCAACCAACTCTCTAGGAGGCTGTTGGCTTCTAAGCTCTGATCCCAAGCTACAGTCATAGGTCATCTTGTTTTGTAACACAGTGCTGGATTAGTTGTCTACACTTTACCCATACAAAGACGTGCATTCTTTCTGCCCTAAAACTATTGCTTTGCAAAAAAGGCTGCCACTGTCTTCCATACAAAATTATTTCTATGATGGCAGTAATCTACGATCATAATATTTAGCTTTTCTGTTGGATGAGATCAAGCTAAGACGAGATCAGCTAAGATGAGATCACCTTTTTGCATTGTGTATCTAAAGTAATACCACTTGATATATGCTTAAACTCTGATTTTATGAATGGTAAAAGAGGAAACATTGACATGAGTATCTGTTTCATCAGCTCAACTGTGTATGTTTGCCATTTTTAAAGAAGTGCATACCCTCACTTCAGGGAAGAACAACGAAAAAGAAGAGGGTGAGAGGTAGAAAGAGACGGGACATGTCCTGCACAGATTTACTGGATAGTACGTGTTGCAGAGAATCAGTGGCCAGATGGCTCTGGAGTGTGGAAGTGGAGGAAGTGAAATAATTCTGTTGGTCAGGTTATTCTAATAATTTTGATTAGAGTAGAGGGGACATGGTAGTATGAGCTAATGGGGAGAAGGAGTTCAATTTATGCCTAGAGTAGCTGAGCTAAAAGCTCTCCCCAAGTCATAGAATGGCTTGGGTTGGGAGGGACCTCAAAGATCATCTAGTTCCAACCCCCCTGCTGTGGACAGAGCTGCCAACCTCTAGCTCACGAGATCAAACTGCCCAGGAACCCATCCAGCCTGGCCCTGAACGCATCCAGGGATGGGGCATCCACAACTTCTCTGGGCAGCCTGTTCCAGAGCCTCACCACTCTCAGTGAAGTATTTCTTCCTGATGTCCAACCTAAACCTCCCCTCTCTTGATGCAGCCCAGGATGCCATTGGCCTTCCTGGCTGCAAGAGTGCACTGCTGGCTCATGTCCAACTTTTCATCGATCATGACACCCAAGTCCTTCTCTGCAGGGCTGCTCTCAAGGAGTTCTTCTCCCAGTCTGTACACACACCTGGGATTGCCCCGACCCAAGTGCAATACCTTGCACCTGGCCTTGTTGAACCTCATGAGGTTCTCGTGGGCCCACTTTTCCAGCCTGTCCAGGTCCCTCTGGATGGCATCCCATCCTTCAGGGGTATCAACTGCACCACTCAGCTTGGTGTCATCAGCAAACTTGCTGAGGCTGCACTGGATCCCACAGTCTAAGTTGTTGATAAAGATGTTGAAGAGCACCAGTCCCAAGACGGAGCCCTTGGGGACACCGCTTGTGACTGGCCTCCACCTGGATGTAGAGCCATTGACTACAACCCTTTGGCTGCGACCCTCCAGCCAGTTCTTTATCCAGAGAACATTCCCCACCCATCAAATCCATATCTCTCCAGTTTAGAGATAAGGATATGGTGCGGAACCGTGTCAAAGGCCTTGCACAAGTCCAGGTAGACGACATCCGTCGGCCTCCCTTGGTCCACCAATGCCGTCACTCCATCATAGAAGGCCACCAGATTGGTCAGGCACGACCTGCCCTTGGTGAAGCCGTGCTGGCTGTCTCGGTTCGCCTCCTCATCTCGCATGTGCCTTAGCATCTCCTCCAGGAGGATCCACTCCATGATCTTCCCAGGCACAGACGTGAGGCTCACCGACCTGTAGTTCCCAGGGTCTTCCTTTCTCCCGTTCTTAAAAATGGGAGTAATGTTTCCCTTTTTCCAGTCACTGGGGACCTCGCCTGACAGCCATGACTTTTCAAATATGATGGAGAGCGGCTCGGCAACCATGTCAGCCAACTCCTTCAAGACCCTGGGATGCATCCC
>VXAV01005214.1:0-24313 GCA_013399715.1 Alectura lathami
GCCCCGAGCGCCGGCTCTGCGTGCTGCGGGGCAGCGGCGAGGGACGACTGTTGCTTTCTCTCTCACGCTAGAACGCGTTCGTGGGCTTAACGAACCTCGGCGCCACGTGCTACGTGAACACTTTCTTGCAGATGTGGTTTCTCAACTTGGAGCTCCGGCAAGCCCTCTACTTGTGTCCCAGCACCTGCAGCGAGCGCACGGCCGGAGAGGGCCTCCCAGAAGACAGAGGTTGGTGGAAGCTCGGCCCGCTGCGCTTTTTTTACTTTTCTTTCTACTGTGAAAGCAGCGCGTTTGCTCATTTTGTCCTAAAATCTGGCGGTGTAGACTGGGGGAGCGTGTTTGCGGTGTGAGGCGATGGCTGCTTGTCCGGCCTCTCTTTGAGTGCTTCACCCAACTTTTGGGAGCCAGCTTTTGGGAGCTTTTGGAATCAGCTTCACCCGTGCTCCGTGGAGTTACCGCTGCGATCTGGCCTTGATGGCGGAGCTGGGGTGGGAGGGCAGGGGCAGGGGTTGGGGCTGGCCGAGCCGCTCTCCCCGTTGCCCCTCGGGGCTGCGCCCCCCGTGCGGAGCGAGGAGCTGGAAAACCGAAACGGCCTTGGCTCCGCTCAGCTACAAGCAAAACATCGGCGCGTTATCAGTGCTGCTGCTCTCCCGTAGACAAAACGTGGCTTCGTACCAGACGCCGCGAGGAAAGTAACTCTGCCCCAGCTGGAGGCAGGGCCCGTGAGCTGTCCTCACCCGCGTGAACCACTTCAGAGCTCACGCTGGCGATAAGAGCGTGGTTTCGTTCCCTCTTCTCGTGAGGTGGGACAGCTGGCTGTAACCGGTGCAACTTGTCTTTTTGCTCTCAACAGACTACGAGCCTCAGACCATCTGTGAGCACCTGCAGTACTTGTTTGCCTTGCTGCAGAACAGCAACAGGCGATACATCGATCCCTCGGGGTTCGTCAAGGCGCTGGGCTTGGATACAGGCCAGCAGCAGGTAGGCTCCAGGGCGCCTGCGATGAGCCACTCTGCAGGAGCGCGGAGGCGCCCTTGTAGGCGTTGTTTGAACGTCTCTGAGTTGGGGTCTGGTGCTCGGCCTCATTTGTACAAACACCGGGGGGGAGAAGAGCTCCAGGTGGGGTGGGAGGGCGGGAGGAGGGCTGGGGCCGGGGCTGGCAGGCACCGGGAAGGGCTCCGTGCTGTGAGGCCCCTGCAGGGTGGGGTGCTCTTGTCGGGGTGCTGAGGTCCTGCCGTGGGTCAGCGGGCAGAGGGAGCCCCCTCTGGGAAGCGGGAGCACCGCAGGGGGCTCCTGCGGGGCAGAAGAGGGCTCAGGAGGGGATGCTGCGTGGCAGTGAGCTTTGAGAGGTCGTTGGTGAGCGGTGAGGGTAGAGAACAGGTTGTGGCGGTGGCAGGAACCACGATGCAAGCAGGGACAGCTTGCGTTACGCGCCGAGGCTTTGGAAAGCGAGCGCCAGTGGGACAGCAGCCCCCACAGGAGCACCAGGCTGGGGATGAGCGCTCCGCGAGCTGCTCGGCCTCCCCTGGGGGCCGGCAGAGCAGGGTGCCCCGGGGGGGGCAGCAGGAGCTGCTGTGTGCGCGCCAGGCTGGATGTTTTCCATCCAGCACCCCGCGAGCAGCGGGGCAGGAGTCAGGGCCACCCCCAGCTGCTGGCTGGGAGCCAGCTCTGCTCCCGCCGCGCCCTCGCGCTGGGTTCCTCGTGCTGCTCGAGGCCAGTTCCCCAGTTCTCCAGTTCTCCTGCTGCCTGGTCCTTCTCCGTTCGGGGCACGCCGACGTCCGGGCGCGGCCCGCGTGCGGGGCTCTGCGCGATTTGCAGATCAGCGGCTTTGTGCCGTGTTGTCACCAGCCCTGGCTTTCTGTTCCAGGATGCCCAGGAATTTTCCAAGCTGTTCATGTCACTGCTGGAAGATACTTTGTCCCGGCAGAAAAACCCAGACGTCCGAAACATTGTGCAGAAACAGTTCTGTGGGGAGTATGCGTATGTCACGGTGTAAGTATCGTTTAAGAACCTTTCTGTGAATGTTTAGCAGAACTGGAGGAGAGCGGTTCCCTCCTAGCAGCGGGTAAGCTTCTGCCAAAGCGTCGTGCAGGAGACGTTCAGCTTTGAGGTTTCCAAATCCTGCGTGCGTGGTGGTGGTGGTGCGGCTTGCCGGGTGTTCTCAGCCAGAAGGCAGAGTGCCTGGCTGTTGTCGTGCCCGCTTCATCCCTGAGCTCTCAGAGTGCGGGGTGTCACCTCAGAAATCACCTGGAGGAGAACGCCGTGCAGGGGCTGTGAGCAGGGCTCCTGGCCTTCCTGGCGTGCACATCTCGCGGTGTCTGTGCTGTGGAGCTCTGCACCGCGTCGGCTCCGACTGCAGTTCTCCTCCCGGCTGTGCACAGGTGGCTGGGGAGCTACAACTCGTGAACCAGTGAACTTGTCTCGCCCATTTGTCTTTTTTTTTTTTTTTTTTTTTTTTTTTTCTTTTCAATCCTAGCTGCAACCAGTGTGGCAGGGAGTCCAAGCTCGTGTCTAAATTCTATGAGCTGGAGTTGAACATCCAAGGGCACAAGCAGCTGACAGACTGCATAACGGAGTTCCTCAAGGTAGGAGCTCGCTGGCATTTGGGCCGCGCTGTTCTTAGCAGGGTGCTTCAGTTCCTTTCGCCAGCAAACAGCGTCGGAGGTGGGTGTGGGAGCAAGGTGGGCTGCGCCGAGCTGGCTCAGTGAGGTGGGTGCGAAGGGAAATGCTCTTCTGCGAGCCCTGAAGGTGAGGGCTGGGTCCTGCCCTGGAAGTCAGGGAGCAAGGAGCGCCGCACGTGGGCGTGTGACAGCCCGAAAAAGCGCTTGGAGGGCCCTGCTCCGTCAGAATGCTTTCTCAGGAAAGTCGGGAAGAAGTCCCCAAGGCCTGACAACAAGCGCCTGCGTGCTCTGACACGGGTGGCACCGGCAGAACGGCTGCTGCTTGTGATTTCTATCTTGGTGCTCATCTACACAGCAACAGGAGGCATTCCCTGCTCCACAATGTGCTCTCAAAAATACTGCAAGGACCCAGAATAGTGGCAGGAACAGCTGCAAGCACTCTTAATTAGACTCGAAAGTTTGCCTGGATCTGTAGCCGCTGCCCCACTGCGGGCTCAAGGTGTGGACGCAGCTGCAAGTTCTCAGGGCCGGGCTCTGTCCCCGGGTACCTCTGTACCCCTGCCTGGGCGTGGGCTCCCCTTTTCCCCTGGTGATGTTTGTTTTGCTGAGCACGAGAGCGCTGGAATTCCCAGGCTGGGATGCGGCCGTACTTCGACCCGGTCCGCGTGATCTTGTCGGAGGGTTCGGTTGTTGTCCTTTTCCTTCGCCCTGGTGGGGTTAAACCAACTCGGTGCACTTCAGTCAAGCGGAGAGCAAAGCTGCAGAGGGCCGGGGCAGGCTGCAGTTTAACGTGTCAGCAGCTAGCCGTGGCTGTGCTGCAAAGAGCACTCGTTAGCCCGGAGGACTGTCGCTTCTAACCTGGCGATGGTTTTGGAAATGGAGATTTCAGTGGTGCCAAGAGCTTCAGAATGCTTTCAGTCAGCTGGGGGTGGCTGGCGGGTGGTAACCTGCTCTCTTTCTGCCCTGTGTTCAGGAAGAAAAACTAGAAGGGGACAACCGTTATTTCTGCGAAACCTGCCAGAGCAAGCAGAATGCCACCAGGAAGATCCGGCTGCTGAGCCTCCCCTGCACCCTCAACCTGCAGCTGATGCGGTTCGTGTTCGACAGGTGAGCCCCTCGCGGGGATTCGGGGTGCTGGGGGGGTGGAGTGTGCGGCGTGGGCTCCTCGGGGGGCTGTGCTGGGGGCTGCGGGCCGCTCTCCCTTGGGCTGAAGCGTGGCCCTTTGCCTTCGCACAGACAGACCGGCCACAAGAAGAAGCTCAACACCTACATTGGCTTCTCCGAGCTCCTCGACATGGAACCTTTCATGGAACAGAAAAGTGAGTGGCACGCTGGGGTGATTCACGTTGTCCCCTGCCTCGTGACAGGCGAGAGGAGATCTTGTCTGAAGGCGCTCGCTGCCGGACGCGTGTGCCAGGAGTTGTGTTGGGCCCTGCTTCAGACACCGGCCGCTCCGACGGCACGCGGGTGCAGCCTTTGCGCGCTGCCCTGCAAAAAGCTCAGGTGCTAGGAAGGAAAACGTGCGTGCTGCTTGGTGCAGAGAGCTGACTGCCTGCCCGTGTCCTTCCAGCCGGCGTCTACGTGTACGAGCTGAGCGCCGTCCTCATACACAGGGGCGTGAGCGCCTACTCGGGGCACTACATCGCCCACGTGAGGGACCCGCAGACGGGCGAGTGGTACAAGTTCAACGACGAAGACATCGAGAAGATGGAGGGGAAGAAGCTGCAGCTGGGGATTGAGGAGGATCTAGGTAAAACCTTTGAGTTGTGAGTGCCCTTTTAAAATAACTCTGCACCAAGCACATGGAGGCTGGCCCGCCGTAGCAGCGCGGCGTGGAGCGGCGCTTCTGTTCGCTGCCGCCGGGCTGTCCCGGTTCCAGCCCTGTGTTTATGTGCGCCTTGGGAGCGTGTCCTCTCCTCTGGCGTGTCCCTCCGCGTGGCAGATAACTCCTGATGGCCCGGGCTGCTATCAGGAGGAGACAGGCGAGCCGCCGCTTCCCTGGCCAGTGTGTGGGAGGAGGCTCGGGAGCTGATAACGGCGTCACTTGCGGTTCTGTCCGCGTGTTGTTTTTATTTCCACTGAGCTGTTGTGCTCTTAGGAGGCAGTAAAGAGTCTTCATAGAAATCTCAGTCCCAAACGTGACTTGGAAGCCAAAATTCCCTTTTCCCTCTGCGCTTGGTCCTTTCCCTTTGCGCTCCTCTGTCCTACTGCCGTCAGCTCGCCCTGTGCCGACGTCCCACTGCTGCCCAGGCTGCTCCCAAAGCGCCGTCCCACCAGGACTCTCATGCTGTGCTGTGTCTCCAGCACCGGTAACCAGGCTTCATGAAGCACTGCCTTTCTTTAAAGCATCGTTAAACAGCAGCTCAGTGAACAGACACCCTGGGTTTATTCGCTGTGAGCGTGCTTTAAAGCCACGTCAGCCTGAGTGCAGCCTTGAGCGGACACAGGGTGTCAGCCTGCCTCTCCTGTTGCCTGCCATGCACGCAGTCTGCATGCTGCCACTTCATTTTCAGCTCTCTTGTTAGTAAACACCGTCCCGCGTTTCATCACGGCGTGCAGGCTGCCACCAGAGCAGCTCTGTCACCCTGTTCATGTTTGGCTGCCGCGAGCTCTCAGCCCAGCTGTGAGGCTGGCTAGACATCTAGCGGTGTAAGGTAGGAAAATGAGCCCTGAGAGCCAGGAAAAGGTGCTCAGCCTTTTTTTTTTTTTTTTTAACCTCGCCAGTCACCCAGAGCAGGAAAACAACATGTAGGCAAACTGCTGTGGGCTTGGTCTTGTAAGGGGTTGTGCTCAGCCTCGAGGAATATTCTTGCTGAGATGCAGGGCTTGGATGGAACTGAAGCACGGCTGGAAGCCTCTCCAGGCTGGAAGCCTTAATGTATTTACCAAATGCTGTGCAAAATACCAAATGCTGATGTTGTTTGCCTGCTCCAAACAAAACTGGGGTTTGAGAGCTGTTGTCTTCGTTACAAACGCGGGCAGCAGCGGGAGGGGGCTGGGAGCGTGGAGCAGAGGGCTGCTGTAGGGAGGGTGCTGGGGCCTGGCCGTGCAGGTGGGAGCAACTTGTAAAATGTTTGGAGAAACTGCAAGTAAGGACCGTCTGGGACTGTCTACCACACCGGGTTGGTGTGATAGAGAATGCAGATGATTTTTTTTCCAGAATTTGGGGGAAAAAAAAGACAATTTTTTTTTTTTTACATTCCAGTATTTTGTTTGTGGTTTGAGGGGTTTTTTTGTTTGTTTCTTTTTAATTTAAAAAAAAAAGCTGATTTTTGAATGTGCAGCTGTAGATAACCGTGCTTTCCTTGCCTGGCAGCCTGGAAACAGTCGCTCTCGCAACAAGCGCTTGCATCACACAACAGCTGCTCTGCAGTGAGCGGTTCCAGGGCCGTGTGCTGCCCAGCAGGACAGCCCGTGTTTTCACATCCACGCTCATGTGCAAATAGCTCCTCTTCCCTGAGGATCTGCCCCCGTTCTCTGGTGTCAGGACACCAGCGCTAGCAAAAAGAGGCAGGGAGGAGAAGAAAGGATGTTTTTGCAAAAGCTGCTTTCAGCTTGGCAAAGCTAGGCTGGGGAGAGAAGAAAGCCTCCGGTACGGAGGGTGGTTTGCAGCAGGGTCCTAATTTAGTCCCTCTGAGTTGTCCTGCTTCCAGAAACACCCACGGGATTTGGGTCTCGCTTTGGGAGAAAACTCTGGCTGACGCCAAGGCAGTGAGAGGCCTGGCTGGGTGCGGCCCACGGGGGGTCAGCTAGGTGGCAAACTCAGCCCCTGGGAGGAGAGCCGGGGGGGGCGAGCCCGTGTGTTCACCGTGTTTCCCTTCTGCACCACAGCGGAGCCCTCCAAATCTCAGAGCCGCAAACCCAAGTGCGGGAAGGGGACGCACTGCTCGCGCAACGCCTACATGCTGGTGTACAGGCTGCAGAGCCGGGAGAAGTCTCTGACAGTGCAAGTGCCAGGTGAGAGAGCTGCAGCCCCCTTCTCGTGGAGCTCCGAGCAGGGCAGGGCTCGGGGCTGCGCTCCAAGCTCCTGCTGCTGCCCGGCAGGTCGCAGGGCGCTGCGCGGTGCCTCAGCGCCGCAACGCGTGGCAGAGCCCTTGGAGCTGCCTGGCGTTTGGGTGGTGTAAAGCTGGCAGCGTCACCGCCGGGCCTGCCCAGGGCACCTGCCCCGCGGGGTCAGCTGGGAGCGGGGTTAGGAAGGCAAAACGCCACCGGGATCCTGCTCAGCTTCCCAGAGGTGGTTAAACGCCAGCCGCGCCGTGCTGGAGGTGGCCGATCCTGGCAGATGTCGGGTTTCTTCTGCAAGTGCCTTGCTGAGAATAAACGGCATGAAAACGAGAGGATGGGAGGCTTCAGCAAGAGTTTTGTACCAGTGTGTTCGTGCCTTGCTGGGGGTGGCACGAATCCCTGGAGGTTTGCCCTGTGGGTTTAATGACGCTCGGCGTGTGCGCGCTCCTCGATCCGAGCTGTTAACGAGGCCTGGGGAGCGCTCGCCTTCCTCCCCCTGCGCAGCAGGGACGCTGGGGGTGGCGTTTGTTCCCCTTTGGACCCGAGCTGGCTGGCAGCGCTCCGTGCCGTTCTCTGGGCACGGGGCGGGGGAGCAGTGTACAGCTTCTCCAACGCACCAAACCTTTCCCAGCCCCCCCACCTCGCAAGCCCTCCCTCCGAACCTCACAGCGCTGGGAAATGGCACTAATTCATGCCCTGAATCTGGCTTTTCAGTCTCTTCCCCGAGCTCTCTGAGGCTCCCTTCCGCCCTACCCCTCTGCCCAAAACAATACTCGGCAGAGCTGCCCCACCCAGCTCCAAATTCCTGAGCAGCCCTGCGGTCGCCTTTGTTTCACATGGAGGCGTGCCAGGTACGCGGAGCAAAGGGCAGCGCTTGAGCCTGGTGGTTTTGGACAGGCTCCGTGCAACTGCGGACGCCAGGCGCTCTGCTTTGATGCTGCTCGCAGCGGCTTTTCCAGCGCGGGGCAGAGCTGTGGCCTGGCCCTGACACCCCTGGCCCCGGGCTCAGCGGGTCAGGCTGTTGTTTCTTGCTGCTCTGTATGCTCCCAGGGTGGACTCTGCTCTCTGGCTGCACAGGCGTTAACCTCGCGGAAATACTTTACCTCTTCAAAACGTTCCGAAGGAGGAAGAGGCTTCAGATAAGCCGCGCTTTACCCCCTGTCACACCAGCCCTGCAGGGGAAGCGTTTTATCTTTTTATATCTTCTTTTCTGTCGGTGACAGCACATGACCGCCACCTTCCCAGCGACACGAGGGTGCAAGGTTCTGTCCCGGGAGCACGGCGCGAGGAGGGGCAGCAGCGGGCAGCGCCGCTGCGCTTCGCGCAACGGCCGGCGCTCGGCGTCAGGCAGCAAGCAGAGGGCTCCCGTGCCGCAGCGAGAGCTGCTTCCCCGCAGCCCTGAGTGAATTATTTCCTCGGTGCCACCGTGCCCAGCAGGGCGGTTACATCTAATCAGCTGCTGCCCAAAATGCTGGAGGGAGCGACTCGTGCGCTGCTAGCTGCAGGGGGGAATTCTTAGGCTAGCTTGCTATCCCCAGGTAACCCACCGCGGGGCTAACTGCCAGCACTGGCTGCTCCCTCGAGGTGACTGCTGGGTTTTGCTTTTTCTCCTTTCTCCCCAGCTTTCCTGCAAGAGCTGGTAGACAGAGACAATTGCAAGTTCGAGGAGTGGTGCAACGAAATGGCCGAGATGCGCAAACAGAGCGTGGCCAGGGGCAAAATCAAGCACGAAGAGGTGAAGGAGCTCTACCAAAGGTTACCTGCTGAAGCTGGTCTGTAAGATATTGTGGTAGTCTTTTGTAGTAGACCCTTGTTAAGATTGGTGATGTTGTGTAACTAACCTGCAGCTTGGTTCTGTGCTCTGAACGCCTCGCTGGAAGGCATTAGCTGGAGCCCTGGCTGGAGAGGGGGGCGATCGCTGTCTGTTGCTGCTGCATGCATGCTCAGGATTTGCTCCCCTTCTCTTGTCTATCTGCCTTAACCTATTTTTCTCCTTTTTTTGCTCATTCTAATGGCCTCTGGCATCGCTAATTCCCTCCTGCTCCATCCCCATCAGTCAGTCTCCTGTGTGCTGCCATGCGTTGTGACTGTTTGCTTCTGCCCGCTGAGCAGCTCGTCTCCTTCCAGCTTCGTGGCATCGAGGCAGAATAACTGCCCGTCTCAGGCTGCCAGCTCACGTCAGGTCGTGGTGCTGCTGGCCTAAATTACTCAGCAGGTAACAGGGCGCAGGGATGCTCGGCCTCCAGCAGAAAATGATTTGCTTCGTCCTTGCTGAGGCTTCGAAGCCCTGCGTGATGAGTGGCTGAGGTTAATCCTTTCCTGCTGCTCCTTGTGCCGTGCTGATTTAGCGTGTCTGAGCACCAGGAGTCTTACCCTCCCCCCTGCCACCTCTCTTGTCTTCCTCCAAGCAAGCATACAGGAGCCTGCCCTGTCCGTCCAGCGCAGGGAATGTCTCCCCACTCTGCACACCTCCTAAAATCTCCCCAAAATTTTAATTTAATGTAAGTTTAACATCAGAAATATGTTCTTACTGTGTGGCTGCAGGCAGACCCTAGCTCCTCTGCCCCTGTTTTAAGGCGGCAGGGCCTGAAGCACTGCCCTGGGGACGCCCCTGCTGCTGGCACGGCCGCTCGGAGCAGCGCTCCCCAGAGCCGCTGCGGGCCCCATCCCTCAGGAGCTCGGCCTTCTCCCTCCAGCTGCACAGGCACGTTCTCTGCCAGCTCTGTAGAGCCTGCCCCAAAAAAATAAGCGTGCTTTCCGGGGGAGGCAGCTTTCATCCCCAAGCAGCAAACTGTTTCTGACAGTGTTGCAGTTCTCTGGAGGTCATGGCTGTGCAGCTCCAGTGGTATTGCATAAGATGAAATAATGCTGATTTATCCTGCAGAAGGAGGATTTGACACCAGGCCTTGTGAAGATCCGGGGCAAGTTTTAGGATAAAGTATTTTGCTGGAGCTTCTCTGTTGCTCCTTTGTATGAAATTATGGATTTGGGTCGATTTGATAAATGTAACCAACAGTCACGTTTCCCCTCAGTGTGAGACCTGCCCTCATCCCAGCAGCACGCGTTTGATTTCCTGCCTGTCCTGCTAATTTTCCCAGATCTCTCCCATTTTTTTCCACTGCCATTGGCTGCTTTCTTCTCACCCCTGTTTGCCGTCAGGAACCTGGCTGGGGACGCAGGTTGCCCGTAGCGGAAACGGGCGCTGAGACGAGCTGCTGTGCTGTGGCTGCGTTTCCATTTAATCCCCAGCAAGCAGCTTCAGCGTGCACCGCTCTTCCTCTAGCCGTCATTGCTCTCTGGGTGTGTGTGCATCGGTGCAGGCCCGTGGCGTGGGCATCCAGCGGTTTCGTACGGAGCCCCCTGCAGCTCGTACGGACCTGACCCACTTCTGACTGCTCCCGAGCCCTGGCTCCGTGTGAGGGCGGGATGAACGCTGCCCTTGTCTCTTTGCTGTGACTTCCCTTTAAAATTTACCCCAGTGAGCTCACGCTTTGATGCGTGAGGGCGATTTAAATATCGTGCTTGTCCCTGGATGGACAACGAGAAGGCCTCGCCTGCCCCTTGACTGCCCCACAACGAGCCCCTAAGGCTGAGCAGCCCGAAAGCGCTCCCTTCGCTGCTCTGTTGATTGTTTGAGTTCAGCATGAGCTGTGCTTCCCAGTGTCTAACTTCACCGAGCTTCTGTCACCAGGTGTCCCAAATCACCCCGTCACAGCTCTGCAGTGCCCAGGTGAGAAGGGGGCAGGAAGGCTGCGGCAGGTGTTTGAAAACTGGCACTGCAGAGCTTTAATCAACCGGGACAGCCCGTTGGTTTCAAAAGTGCCGTTGGGTGTCAGAGCAATTGTAAGCGGCTGTCTGCGGTGCCGCGCGCTGGCTGACGCGTGCGGGCGCGCTTCTCTTCCCGTTTCCCCCTCCCAGGATCCCCGTACGACTTCATCTCTCTCGAGTGGCTGCAGAAGTGGCTGGACGAGTCTACCCCTCCCAAACCCATAGACAACACAGCCTGCCTGTGCTCCCACGGCAAGCTGCATCCCGACAAAATATGCCTTATGAAGAGGATATCGGAGTACGTGGCCGACTTCTTCTACAGGAGATACGGAGGAGGGCCCCGGCTGAACGGTACGGGGCCGCGCTCGCGAGCCCCCCTCTGTGCCCCGCTTGCGTGTGCTGGAGCCTTGTTGCGGTCACAGCCCTGTGCTGGGCCGTCCTTCCTCACCACGGCTTCGTTTCTGCACACAGCTTCCATGCTGCGCTGCCATTTCTGAGTGCGTTGGGTTTTTTCGGTCACTGGGTGGGGCTGGCACAGAGTTGGGGTGGTTGCAGGGTCTGCCTCAGACCTGAACTCTGCTCTGCCTGGGGTGAACTGCGCGTGGAGGAATTTCTCAGGAAGCAACTATGCCCCTGGGTTAAAAGTACGTTTTGTCTGGAGGGGTTTGTGAAGTTGCTGCTGTGAAATAGCACGGCTTGCACCCCCTGGACTCTCCAAAACAATTTTCAAAAGCGTGGCCTGAGGGGCAGTTCCCCCTTCGCACGTGGGACCTGAGGGCGGGAGGCAGGGCGGTGGGCGCAGTCCCTCCACCAGCAAACAGCGCTGCTCCGGCCTGCGAGGTGCCCAGCTGCGTGTGCTGCAGGTACCAAGCGTGTTTTTTTTTCTTCCCCCCCCGCCCTGCCAGTCAAAGCACTTTGCAAGGACTGCGTGGTAGAACGGTGTCGGATCCTGCGTCTGAAAAACCAGCTGAACGAGGACTACAAAACCGTCACCAACCTGCTGAAGATCACAGTGAAGGGGTACGTAAGTCCTGGTGCTTTCAAACACGGTCAGAGGTTTTTTTTTTTTTTTTAGCTGTGCTAACATCTGAATACCTTTCCCCCAAAGGTTTCACTGTTTGGGATGCGTTTGGTGCTGACAGTGCTGCTCTCTCCCTGCAGGAGTGACGGATTTTGGGTCGGAAAGGCGTCCCTGCGGAGCTGGCGGCAGCTGGCTCTGGAGCAGTTAAACGAGCAGGACGAGGACGCAGAGCACAGCAATGGGAAACTGAACGGAAACGCACCCAGCAAAGGTAGGCGCGCTGCTGCGGGGCTGCACCAGCTCTGGCTGATCCCCCCGACAAAAGACGCGTCGTCAGGTGTTCGGCGTGTGCTGCTTTGCCGCCCTTTAATGAGGGAGGAAGGTGCTTCAGGTGGGTTCGTGCAACGCAGCCTTAATCTAAGGAGGTTTTTATTTGCTAAGCTTCAAAACTGCCGGGTGATCTTTGTACCCAGAGAAGAAGATGAGGTAATAAGTAGTTTTACAGAGCTGCGTGAAATTACCCGCCCCAGACACGCGATCTTTTCATCTGCTTTTATCTGAGTGAGAGTGCGCAGGGGAGGAGGAAGCATGAAAATTATCTTGGGGAAGGAGTGAAGATGTTTATTGCGAGGGCCTACACAGCACAGCTGGTAAAGCAGCACTGGCAAAAAAATGGCTTGGAGGAAAAAAAACATGAACTGGATTCTCTTGTGTCCCTGTGTCACATGTTTGTGAGAACGCGTGGGGTTTCTCATTCACCCCCTGTTCTCTAAACCTCTGGAAATGGGATTTTTGGAGCTTTTTGTTTGGTAACAGAGGGCGAGGAGCTCATTTGAATGACAGTGGAGCTGGTCAGCCAGTGGCCTTGACCTGGGCAGGCAGCGCAGCCCTCGCGGTGCTGTCCGTGTGCTGGCGCCCGTGGCATCCGCGCGGAGAAGGGCACCGCTCCGCGCCTCCCACGCGTCGTTCTGTGGGGGTCACCCTGCTTGCAAAACAGGCTGCAGCTCCCCGAAGCGCACGTGACCTTCCTCGTCAGCCGGCGTGTTGCAGACCGTTCCTGTGCCAGTGCCTCTGTAAGCTGCAGTGCCCAGCTCCACCTCGGGAGCGTTTGCCCCGGCTGGCAGAGCCCAGCGCGGAGCAGATCCTGCCGCAGGTGCCTGGCGCTGGGGCGCAGCCCGTCCTGCACGGCGAGCTCGGCTCCTGCGCCTGCTGCTGGAAGTGCCCTGGGTAGAAGTGCAGAAATCAGCTCTGGAGCTGGGCAGTTGTTAATTAGAGCTAACGACGTGCAGTTCGTTTAGCTGCCTCCCCAGTACCGAACAGGAGGGCGCAGCGCTGGCCCCCCCTTGTCTCCACCGGCTCGCTCGGGGCACAGCTCAGGCTGGCTCCCACATTTTCCCACCAGCTCCTCTGAGCCACACAGGCCTTGGCTCCCTCACGTGATTCCCTCCTGAAGCTACAAAGGGAACATCTGGTTTAGATCAGCATCCTCAAGGCAAGGAGCTGACTAAGGCTCTGCCAGGAAGGCTTCTGCTCGCACCTAGAGGTTCTGCTCAGCTCTGAGCAGCGAACCCCCGCGGTGGTGCAGCCGGAACAAATGCAGCCTTTGTAATCTCACAAAGGATGCTCTTGTGCTCCACGCACTTCAAAGCACTCCTACGGGTAATCCAGCCTGGCCTCTGGGCAAGCAGGCCCATGCGTTTGAGAATAACAGAATAACTGCTTCCCAGGCCCCTCTTGGGCTACGAGTTTTGCCGAAGGGAAACCCCGCTTCTTCCCCCTAAAGATTTTTCCTCCTCTGTGCAACCTTAACTCTGTGCAACCTTGAGTTTTATTTTATCTTGATCAGACGAACCGAACGAAGAGAAGAGAGAGGAGGAAGAAGAGTTAAATTTTAATGAGGACATTGTTTGCCCACATGGTGAGTCTCTGCGGGGGATGGCACTGAACAGATCCCTTGTTGCCCACTGCTCAAGACATTTCCCTCGCAGCCCTTCCTGCATCTAGGGCCAGCACAAGTAGTTACTGCAGAAGTGTGCTTTATTCTCCTTTTTATGTGTTTCTTGACGCCGGGCGGCGCAGCAACGTACTCAGGAGTCACAACAGAGCTGGCCTGAGGTTCCGCTGCTGTGCCGCGGTGTTTACGCAAGGTGCCGACCTGATGCTGCTTGTTTTGCCAGGCGACGCTTGGTTAGCTGCAGCCTTGGCTACGCTGGCAGTTGAGCCTCGCTTCTTGTACCTGTTTGCTCTCCAGCCTGGCTGTGGAGGCACTGATTTCCCAGCCAGGTGCCTGCTAAGAAAAAAAAACCGCTGTAAATTAGCAGCAGGCCTCCTGTGTTGAGGCTAATCAGGGCTGCAGAGTAATGGCCTGATGAAGCAGAGTGTAAGCACTCTGTCAGCCATTACCTGCTTGCTGCGGAGCCTTGGCTCCGAGTTGCCTGGTGCCACAAGGCTGGGTGGGGACGCAGCTCAGTGCTGTATCTGTCGCTGGGGCCACGCTGGGATGCACGTTAAACACGAGGGCAGCTGGAAGGTGATTTCTCATCTCCTGGAGGTGGAAAACAGCCTTTGCACCTCCGCTCTTCAGGAGTGGAGCGTGTCAGCAGAGCTGGAGTTGGGGTAACCTGGCCTTAATCCTGCTGGGGAAGAGTTACTGCCTCGGTGGCGCTCTGGGAACGCCAGTCCTCGGCTGCGAGGCCTGGCCAGCCTCCAGGCAGCCCGGGGCTCCCCTGCCAGGTCCCTTTGTGTCCTTGCTGGGCCTGGTTGCTCTCCAGCAATTGCCCAACCCTTGCAAATTTTCCTAGGTGCCAAGTTAAGACCTCTTTGGTGTGTGTGACCACAATGTGTCCCAGTGGGACCGGGAAGCAGGGTCCCTAGTGCTTGGGGTCATCTTTCAGATGGCCAAGCACTTGCCCCCCATGCGTTCAGATCTGATTTTTCCACCTCCTTTGCTCAGCAGCACGTCAGTCTGTTTTCATTAATCACGCGGTGTCAGGGCACTTGTTTGTACCAGCTCGTTTTCCCATCCCTGCTGGCTCTGGAAAGCAGCTGCTCCTGCCTCCTCATGCGGCAAAGCGGGGCCGCTCGGTCGCGTTTGATGAAGGACAAGTGGCCAAGTGCTGCTCCAAGGAAACCCAGCCTGACCTTTGTTTACTGGAGTGAAGGCAGGAGGGGAGCATTGCTATTTTCTCCTTCAGGGGCTGGCAGAGGTCCAGGCTTGGCTGGGAGGAGGAGCGCTGTGGGGCAGCAGTTCTGCTGCTCTGCCTCCCTCTTGCTGCTAAAATCCCCTTTGAGGGATGCACCTTCCCTTGCCATACCCAGATGTTTGCTTCTCGGTGTCACAACCGCTTGCCCTCGTGCTGGGTCGTCCCAGCAACTGTCACACAGGGAGGTGCCTCGCTGGAAACCAGCGCTCCTTGGTTTTTAAGCACCGGTTGCCGGGATAAATAATGCAGCAAGGAGCCCGGTGAGCTGCGCTTACCGCTTCACACCCCAGTTATTGCCCAGGCGGAGCCTGCTGCCCTCTCTGCCTTGCCCTTGCCTCTCCAGGCATCTCCTGTTGCTGCCTGGCCGTGCTTTGTGTTGGATCAGCTGTTGGTTTTGCAGGCTCTGAAACCTGAAGGACACGGGTGTGAGCTCAGGTCGTTGCGTTATTTTTTTGGCCTTCTGGACAAGGGCGTGATAGGGAAGCTGAAGGTGACTTTGTGTGCGAGCTGGGCTCTTTTTGCTGACATGGGGGTGGCTGAGAAGTGCGTGAGCTGCTTCCCCACGCCCGCAGCCCGTAATCTCCTCAATCTGTCAGGGCCGCAGCGCGGCTGAGCCCTGCTCCCGGCTCTCTCCGTGCAGGTGAGCTGTGCATATCCGAGAACGAGAGGAGGGTGGTTTCCAAGGAGGCCTGGAACAAGCTCAAGCAATACTTCCCAAAGGCCCCCGAGTTCCCAAACAACAAGGAGTGCTGTTCCCAGTGCAAGGTATTTGAACGGCACGTAACGGTGCCCTTCCCTTGGCCGTGGTTCTGGTTTTCCCTTTAACACTGCCCAGTGCCATGGGGAAAAGCAGCGTCGCCTCTGAGTAGCCCCTAGGAACTGAGGCACAAACTGTTTTGTGCAGATTCTGGAGCGTGAAGGAGAGGAAAACGAAGCCCTGCATAAGATGATGGCTAGCGAGCAGAAGACTTCCCTCCAGAACCTGTTCCACGACAAATGCAGGCCTTGTCTGGGCAGCTGGCCGCAGGTACGGGACGGGGGCCGCAGCGGGGCCTGCGGGAGGATTTTGGGAGGAAGATGCCAAACCCCAGAGCCGTATCCTGGGGAGCAGCATCCCCGGCTGAGCCTGGAGCGCGCAGGCTGGGTGCAACCCGTGCCATGCCTTTGCAGACGGGTGGCAGTGTGTGGGTAGCATTTTTATTAGCTTCTGCTCCTCCCCGAAGAACTTTTATTTTGCCAAGCAAGCAGGGACAGCATTTCTCGATGGTTATACCCGTCCCTGGAAGCACCTTTTGTGCTCTGAGCCTGGCAGAGGGCTCGGCGGGGCTGCCCTAAACGCTGAAGCCCTGCAAATAGGAGCAGCCCTCAGCCAGGCTTGTCCCATCCTCTCCCCCTGCAGCTCCCCAGTGGCTCCGGGGTGTCTGGCCACGCTGGTTAATGGCTGACTGTTGGAGGCTGCCAAGCTGCTTGGCAGGTGCCTGCCGAGGTCACTCCTGTGTCCCTTTCTCAGGGCAACCAGCAGCTCTGGCCAGGAATAAACACTGAGAGCAGCGTGGGCCCGTGCCTGGCAACCAGCTGGCCGCGCTGGGGCTGTGCTCTGTGCTGAGCCTCCCAGCAGAGCTGTCGGGGCAGGAGAACAAGGGCCGTCCCCAAACCCCAGGGCGTTGTTAGCCCAGACGAGAGGGCAGGCTGGGGTGGTCCCACCCCGTCCTCGCAGGGGATCTGCTTTGGACCCTAAGCGCGCGAAGGATCGTCAGGCAGCAGCGGCCCCGGTGCCAGAGCCGTGCTGCTCTGGGGGAAACGACCATTCCCTGCTGTGAGTTAGAGGTAATTGGATCGAAAGCTAAATTAACTTGGTAATAAACACGAGATTAGTAACGCGAGTGCCTAGCGCTTGATCTCCAATTATTTCACTTGGCTTTCCCAGCGCGCTTGGATGGAGTTGTCATGGTAAAAACTCTGAGATCTCAAAGAGAGTGAGCACTGCAGAAAAAACTGAGCAGTCATTGCCTTGCTGTTGTTGGACTAATTAACAAGATTTTTTTTTTTTCCTTCCAGGAGACAGACGAGCTGTATATTGTTTCACAGTTCTTTGTAGAAGAATGGAGAAAATTTGTCAGGTAACTGGCTGGAGGCTCTCGGTGCTTTTCATTTCTTCTTGGGGGCTGCAGGTGCTGGTTTTGCTTCTGAGTCGGTGTTTCCTGGCACTGTGTGCAGTTACCTGTGGCTTGCCTCAGTGGAAACGAGGGAGCTGGTTTTGCAGGGCCTGCACCCTGTGCCTGTAGCAGCCGTGTTACATCGCAAGGAGCCGAATTTCCTTGTTTACCGTGCCTTAACCAGATGGCCAGATTAGATAGTAACCTGATTAGTTTTTTCATCTGTCTGAAGCTGCACCCGAGGCAGAGGTCACCTCTCGATCCTTTTCCGCGGGCTGCTGGTGGTGGGAGATGGCAATCTCCACGGGAGAGTTCCGCAGCACGCAGGAACGCAGAGCTGGTTTCCTCATCGGCGGCAGCTTAATGTTCCCCGTTGGAATGCCGTCTGTAATCGCTCACCTGTGCTCCCCTCTCGGCTGCCTGCAGGCCTGCGGTTTCTCCCTCCACGTGCAGCGAGCTGGCAGCCTCCCAGGGCACTCACTGTCCCTTTCCTTTGCCTGCGCAGGAGGCCGACGCGGTGCAGCCCCGTGTCCTCGGTGGGGAACAGCGCTCTGCTCTGCCCCCACGGGGGCCTCATGTTCACCTACGCCTCCATGACGAAAGAAGACTCCAAGCTGTGAGTTCCTCCCCTTCCCACACCTGCCTTCCCAGGTGCCTGTCACGAGCCCCAAAGCAGTCCCCCGAACGAGATGAGCGCACCTGCCTGCTCAGGCCCACCTTCGTGTAAATCTTTGTGCAGGGCGAGACCCAAACTCTCAGAGTTTGCTCAGGAAAAACGAGCTTGCTTCAGCTTGGCTACTCCCTGACAGCAGTTAGGGACTCCCCTGGTACTGTGCAGCCGGGCTGGGGGTTGGTTTTGCTTCTCCCCTTCCGTGACCAGAGACTACAAGGGGAGGCTGGCCAGGTGCTCGGCCCCGTTCGCAGCGCGTGCTCAGGGCTCAGCTTTCCCGTGTCATCAAGCACGCTGCTGTTTCTTTGCACAGTATAGCTCTGATATGGCCCAGCGAGTGGGAGAGGATTCAGAAACTCTTCGTGGTGGATCACGTCATCAAGATCACCCGGACGCCGGCAGCCGGGACAGAGCCCGAGGGCGCGCTCTACGCCTCCGAGCCCCGTGAGTGACCCTGGCGGTGCTGTCCGTGCTGCGCTGAGTCGCCAGCTGGGGCTGGCCCGCTGGGAAGTGGCTCTTTTTGGAGCAAAGGGGCAGGTCTGGGGGGATCCCACCGAGCGTGGCAGGTGCCCCTCGCTGCGTGAGCTGCCCTGGGCTAGGGATGAGAGGCGGTGGGCAGGGCTGTGTGCTCTGCGTCTGCAGGGAGCTGAAGCAGTGAGGTCCGTTTTCCTTTGTGCCTCCCCAGAACTCTGTCCCGAGTGCAGAGAAGGGCTGCTATGCCAGCAGCAGCGGGATTTGCGTGAGTACACCCAGGCAACCATCTACGTCCATAAAGTGGTGGATAACAAAAAGGTACGGCTCTCCCCTGCTCCTTGCTGGTGCCCTTCCGTTTAGCAGAAACCGCTCCGGTTGAGAGCCCAAGTGGCCAAACCAGCGGCTCCCCAAGCGCAGCAGCAGGGCAGCGCTCGCAGCCCGCTGCGTCCCTGCCTCGGTGGGCAAGCAGCCCCCGGCCCTGCGCTGCGTGGAACCTGTTTGGCAAAACCAGCAAACGGACCTGGCTGGAGTTGCTCTGGACACGTGGTTTCCTCCAGGCTCCTTTTTGCCAAGCCAGATTCTTCTGGTGGTGGTTGTGTTACCAGGCGTCTGCACATACGTTGCCAGCTTTGATTATCTGAGGCAGCGTTGTAACCGCTGCTGTCTTCGTGACTGCGTTGTTAGGCTCTACCTGTTCTCTCCCCGCCTCCGGTATTTGTCATTTCCTTTCTTGGTTGCTAGAGTGACACTTGTTCCTAGATAGAAATAAGCTCTTCAACCTCCATGCTGATCTCAGCTGGCGTTTGAAGGAAGCGTGAGCAGCTGCCAGCAGTTCCCACACGTCCCCGTCCCTGCGCTCAGCAGGTCTGCGGGGCCCAGCGTGCTCAGGTCGATTTAATCGAGGAGCACCGAGGCTCCTTGGCCTCGCTTGTGGAATCAAAGCTGGGGGAGGCAGGAATGCTCCCCCCACCTTTGCAGGGTGGTTTTTCTGGCTCTTACCAATATCTTGTTCACCCCCAGCCCTAATCTGAGGGATGAGACAGAACCTAGAGAACCGCGGGGTGAAGGAGGTTTGTAAGGTGCAGGGCTGTCATCGTGGGGTTCCAGCCTGTCTGGAGGCTGGATCCCAAGGCTGGATCTCGGCTCTCGTGCAGAGAAGGGGATTATTTCGTGGTGCTGGACGGAGGGCTGGGGTTAGCAGGCAGCTGGGGGTGGTGGAGGAGGCGAGATCCTTCCTTGGGGGCAGCCCCAGCAAGGCGTGGGGCGGTGACAGTGCCTGAGGCTGCCCTCCTGCCCGCTCCGCCTCGCGTGGACGGGGCCTTTCCCAGCCCTCCTCCCCCGCCAGAGGCGAGCCGTGGCCCCGCAGAAGCAGCGCGGGGCGGCTCCGGGTGGTGCCTCCTCCGAAGGGCAGCACTGCTGGAATCCGGAGGGCTCTGGGAGTGCCATGGTTGGTGCTGGGTGCTTGGGGGCTGTGATGGATCTTTAATGGCAAATGGCAAAGACGTGGATGGAGGAGTGAGCTCTTAGGCATCCGGGATGCAGAGTGCAGCAGTCTCTTGGGCTCCCCTGCAAGCCAGAGCGTGGCAGTGCGTACGAATAAAAAAAATCCCACTGGAAAGGGCGTGTTCAGTTCTGTGGATGTTAGTGTAAATTATTTAGACTTCATTTACTTAGGAACTCCAGACCCGTAAGTAACAGCGGTGAGCGCCTCTGCTCGCCCTGCTGCAAGGGTGGCTCGGGGTGTGATTCCCAGACCATATTCCTTCCTCTGCGTTCGGGCTGAACGGAGAGGCGGGCAGAAATCAGCCCAGGCCCCCGGAGACTTTGCCTGGAGAGGAGGGCAGGTCTGGGGCCGCAGGAAGCAGGATGTCCCCGCAGCGGGGCTTGGTTTGCAGCCAGCACCTGCAGCCCGCGGAGGAGCTCGCCAGGCTGCGCGTGTTCGGAGCTGACGCCCCCGTGGGTTGCTGCAGCTGGGGGGAAGCATTCGTGGCACGCAGAGCAGATCCCTGGGTTTTCCTCGCTCGGTTCATGTGGTCGAGGTGGCCTCCTGGAAGCCTCTGACAGCTGCTGGCTGTGGTGTCACGGTCTGGGTTAGTCACGGAGAATGATTTTTGTGACTTCAGGTAATGAAGGACGCTGCTCCAGAGCTGAACGTGAGCAGCTCAGAAGCTGAAGAGGAAAGGGAGGAAAACAAGCCAGAGGGGGAGCAGGACCCAGATTTTAACCAGGTAGAGATCACCAGCACTGCGAGGCTCCCCAGCCGTGCACCAGCCTCGAGTCAGCATGACGGGGCAGCGCTCCTCCGCGTACATCTCGCAGGCAGACGAGCAGGCACCAAGGTCTCACGCTCTGCGTGATTCCGGCGGTCACGCCACGCGCTCGGCCTCGCTGCACGTTACCGAGGCCTGTTCAGTGCCTTTGGTTTTAAACCTGGCTGAGTCAGAGACACGAGCTCAGAGACCCGCCTGCTCCCGGCCGCTCGTGGTTGGGTTCCCTCAACATTCCTCATGCCGAGTCCCCAGCGAGGGCCGGCGCTGGGGAGCCGTGTCACCTGGCAGGGAGCAGCGTCGGGGGCAGCCAGCAGCACGTCCTCCGCCTCGTGCCGTGGGCGAAGCCCTTCCTCGCGCTCCTTTCGGAGAGGTCCCCACAGCGCCCGCGCCTCGTACGCTGGTGACGGGCTCTGTGCCGGTGCTGGGGACCGAGTCCCCCGGGCCCCTCCTGGCGATCCCTGCACGCACCGTTCCCTTTCCGAGGGCGTCGCAGCGCTCCCTGCCTGGCCTGGGGAGCGGGGGGTGCGCCTTGCGCGGCTCCCGGGGCTGGGCTGCTGCCCTTGCGGCTGGACTGCGTGACCCTGAGGCGTTTTCCAGCCTGAATGGCTCTGTGATTTCTGACTCCGTTTCCAGACCAACGGCGGCACGAAGCGCCAGAAGCTCTCGCACCATGGCTACGTCACCTACCAAAAGCAAGGCATCAGGCGGAGCACCCGGCACCGGAAGGTCCGAGGGGAGAAAGCGCTGCTGGTCTCTGCCAACCAGACGCTGAAGGAGCTGAAAATACAGGTGAGGCAGGCTTGCTGCAGGAGAGGCCTCTTCCTGAACAAGGAAACGTGAACCGAGTGTCAGGAGAGCACGGGTGGGAGGGGAAGGAGCCTGAAATCCCAGGTGGCACCGAAGGGCACGCGGCGGTCTTCGGACGTGGGCTTGCTGCGACGTTCGGTGGTGTGTTTTTCCTCCGCACAAAACCAGCGTGTCTCATTGTGTTGGCACAGATCATGCATGCATTTTCAGTTGCTCCCTTCGACCAGAACCTGTCGATCGACGGGAAGATGCTGAGCGACGACACCGCCACGCTCGGCAGCCTGGGCGTTGTCCCCGAGTCCGTCATCCTGCTGAAGGTAACGGGGGAGGGCGGCTCCAGCGGGGGGCAGAGCCCGGGTTTGTGCGGTGGAAGGGGGGGGAACAGCTCACGGTGCCCATGGGAGCTGCCCTGCCTAGGGCATTGCCCACCCGTGGCGGCTCGTGAGCCTGCTGTGCTGAACTCTTCCTCCTGGAGCTCCAGGGGAAGGAGAAGGCTCTCACTCAGCCCTGCGCTGCGGAGCTCTGAGCACCAGCCCAAGCTGCGCCGGTTCCCCCCTCCTGTCCCCAGCCCGAGCTCTGCTCTGGTGGCAGAGACCCGTCCCTGCCCCTCTCCGGAGCAGGACCAGCCGCAGAGCTGACGGCGGCGCTCGCTCCCAGCCAGCTGCTCGCTAACCCCCCTCTGCTCTGGTTTCCAGGCCGATGAACCCATCGCGGACTACGCGGCGATGGACGACGTTATGCAAGGTGAGGGGCCCCCGGGGGAAGGTCTGGGGGAGCTGCCTCGCTGCCGTGCCCCTGGCAGAAACAGCGGTGGGGAGCAGAGGCTTGGAGCCTTCCTGTGGCTGCCGGCGGAACGCAGAGCTGAGCGCTGGCACGCTGCCGCTCAGACAAAAGCTCCTTTTAGCAGTGACTGTCAGGAGACTTCTAACGTGATGCTTCTTTCTTTCCCTCTCCAGTTTGTATGCCTGAAGAAGGATTTAAAGGTGAGAACCTGGTTTTTTTTTTTTTTTTTTTTTCCTCCTTTTATCTAAGCCTATGCTATCTTCAGCTCCGCCCCGCCAGCCTTGTAACCTCCGGGTGATGTCTTCTTTCTCCCCAGGCACTGGCCTGCTGGGACACTGATGGCAGCAGAGGAGTGACCGGAGGGGAGGAGGGTTTTGACATGGTAGGGCATTAAACGCAAAGGTGGACACAGGACTGACCTCTTGACTCTTCTGAAACGACTGCCCCCCGATGCCTTATGTCAAAGCAGATTGCACTGAAGGTCATCCCGACTTCCAGAGAGCGTTCCCCGTTTTGTATTTAAGAACGCGGCAGGGAGGGAGGCAGGCTGAGCAGCAGCAGCAGCGCGTGGTGTTCGGGGGCAGGCGCCTCCCCTGCGCCCCCTGCTCGGGTCCCGCGCCGCGCGCCTGGCCAAAGAGGAGCTGTGGCCAAACCCACCCTGACCCGTTCTCCAGCGCCCCTTTGGGCGTAACCTGCTGACAGATCGCCCCGTGATCCGCTGCTGCTCTCTCAGCACAGCGTGAAAGTCACGCAGTCGTTCGCGGTGAGCGATGTCTGGCTCTTTCAGGCCTCCGTGTTTCCCCGCGGCGCCTGCCACCTCTGCCGTGCCGCTTCCCGGCGCGCTGCCTCCCAGCAGTCACCTGCTCGTTCTCTGGGCCGCGTTTGTAGCGGCGTGGGCTCTTCCATCGCCTTTTGACGCCGTCTCTCTCCAGCCCGCTGCTGCCAGGAGTGCTCTGCCGCTCGCTGCCGAGCCGGGGCTGGCGAAGGGGCTGCGCGTGGGCGGCGTTCCCCCTGCGAAGAGGTTTTCCCGCTGTTCTCCCCGTTTTCAGGAATGCACTAATGCTTTTCTTTTTTTTTTCTTTTTTAAATTTCTCCTCTGTCTCCCAGAAAGGATCTCCCCCTCTTTTCTGATTGCGTATTCCCAGCAGGAAATAGTGTACCACTTCCAGACTTCAAAAAAAAAAAAAAAAAAAAAAGGCCCCTGTTGAGGTATCTCCCTGTTAAAGCTAGACGTTGCCTCTTCTCGTTGGAGTTTTGACTTCTTTCGTGCGCTGGCTGTCGCTGTGGCTGCAGGGGGTTGGGCTGCAGTGGCAGCGTTGGTTTTTAGAGGCCCGCAGGAGCTCTGCGGGTGGGCTTCGGGCAGCGCAGCCCCCCCGGCACCAGGGCAAGCCCCTTCCTTTCCCCGCACCCCTGCTGTCTGATGAGTCACAGCTGCCCCTTCCTCCCCACGGCTGGCAAAGCAGCCACTGTGGGAGCAATTTGGGGGCTGATTGGGAGCAATTTTGGGGCTGATTTGGTGGGGAGCGGTGCGAAGACATCAGCGGGAGTGTGGCCCAGGCCCGGAGCCGCCCCATCCTTTGGGGAGCGGCCGCAGGTTTTATTCTTCCCAGACCGAAGCACTCGCTTGTGTACATAGTCCTTGAAAGTTCCATATTTTTTTCAATCTGCTGTTAATTCTTTGTTACGAGCTTACAACGTTGCAGAAGTCTCTAACTGTGGCTGGAAGCAGCGAGCTGGGCTGCAGCGGCGCTCCCAGCCCGCCGGAGGACCCACGTACCAGGTGTGATCGAAGGCATTTACTGTTCTGTCTGTATTTGCAAACATATTGGACTAAACTTGTCATTTGAGCTGTGGAAGCCTTATTAAAGCGCATACACGTGGTCCGCCGGCTCCTCCTTCACCGCGCCGCGTCCCTTTGGGGTCCGCATCCCTCTGGGGTCCGCGTCCTTTCCGTGCACGGCCCCCTTGGGGCACCCAGCCGGGGCTGCAGCCGCTCGATGCTGGCCATGCGCGGAGGGCGTCGGGTGGGGTCTCACCGCCGTGGGGATGGCACAGCTGTTGGCACCTGGGGGCTTCTTCCACGAGCGAGGTCCCTGCGTCCCCTGGGCCACGCTTGGCAGCCGTCCCCCTGCGGAAGCGGCGCTGGCTGGCGCTGCAGGACAGAGCTGGTCCTGTCGGGGGGCCGGTGGCTGCCTGTGCTGTGTGGCTCTGGCCAAGGCAGCTGCAGGGCTGAGCCTTTTGGTGTCCCTGTCCCTGCAGCAGCGCCTCACATCCCCTGTCCCCGTGCTGGCACCGGGCCCTGGGAGCGCTCCCCGGGAGCTGCAGCTCCGTGCCAGCTCCTGGCACCTGGTGGCGGGGAGCCCGTGCCAGTTCCTTGAGCACCGCAAGCCGCCGTGGTGGCCCTGGGGGACGTGGGGCTGGGTGCAGGGGGTGGATGGATGGACAAGCAAACAAACTCACTGTGGGTGCCCGGGCTGGGAGGAGGGGTGGGTTCTGGGTAGCAGGGGTGTGAGGGTAGGGGGAGAACCCTGGGTA
>VXAV01005215.1:36753-57957 GCA_013399715.1 Alectura lathami
TGTGCTCAATTATTAATCATATATCATTCAAGCCTGGCAAACAGCTTGAGAAATAAAAATGCATACAAGACTTAGAATTAATTCCCACTTCAGGAGCTTTACCTAAAAATAACTGCTTCCTGTATCAACCACATCCTGTTGACTGTATCACTGAAGCACCATGCTGGAATTCTAAATATTTGCAAACCGTAAGACATGCTCACTTAAAAATAATAATAATAATAATAATTGAATGAGTGAATGTAACCATAATCAAACTCAGCTTCTTTCCCCTGCCACATAAGTACAAAGTGTGAAAAATCGTGCTGTTAGCTGAAACTGTANGTTATGCAGATTTTTTTGCCCAGATCAGAGGACTGACATCAAGAAGAAAACAAAGCTTTAAATCAGAGTCAGTTTTCAGATGGCCATCTTGAAAAGGCCTGATTAGAATTCATTAAAACACATAGTACCCTCTAAAATGGAACTCCATGTATTTTGGAAAATACTGGTCAATTCTGAGACACGGAGGAAAGAATAGGTGGGATAATTCAAATACTGGTGCTAATACTCCTAGGTTTTGTTATTATTATTACTATTATTATTATTTTGCTATTTTTTTTCTTATTCTTTCTTCCATAAGGAGCATCTTATTACCTCAAAGGGTGTCATTACTTCCCTTGCTCTCAGACTGGGTATAAATGGCAAGGTTTTGGTATTGCAAGGGTGACTTCTGCAGGAAGAGGTAAGGGGCTGACCCATGCCCATCAGGTACATGTGTGGTGCCTCTGGGAAAACATGTTATTAAGAAGAGTCAGAAAATGTTGGTGAGAAATGTTGGAGCTCACAAATTCTCGGTTGTAGAGTGCATGATATGATGCTGGATTGACTTCCCTTTAATTTCAACAAAACCTTTCTGGTTATGTTTAAGGTTTTTGGTGAATGTTCTAGAGTGCAGGGTTAGATCTCAGATGGTTGCTCAAAACAATATGACCCATGTGAAACACTCTCTAAACTGTGTCTTCCTTCCTAATTCATTCCAGGTTAGAGAGAAACCAAAACGTAGGCATTGTTTAAGTGATCCACGATTTTGCATTCAAGTGGAATCTCAAATTGATCTAGTCCCCATCCTCTCAGCAGCAACATCCTTTTTGGTCAAAGGCATACAAACAGAAGGTCTCGTAGCTTCTGCTTTCTTATTTTCTTTCTTTCAGTTACAACTATTTTGGAATAAACAAACGTCTTTATCCTGCTATAAAGTCTCTTTAAAATTTCTCAAGATGGTTGCTGATGTTAAAATAGAAGAAAATATCTAGATAATAGAAGTTGATAAAGGTTGATCAACAAACTAGTCCTATATGATATGCAGTGTTCATAACAATCACAAAAGTACACCAAGAACATTCATCCAGAAATTCTTGCCATGTATTTGGTTGACTACTTCAAGGGAAATAATGGTTCTTTGATCACTGCCTGTCACTGAGTTGATAAGAATTGTGGTTCTTTTCCATTTCCTTCTCTGCATTGCTTTTCTTTAGGGCGATTTGTTACTGGATCCCCTGAATGTTTATTTATTCATGCATTTATTTTCTATTGTAGTACTTTATGTCTCTTGTGGGAATAAAATTAAAGGGGAAGAAAATAGACTGAAATGTTCACTCTTTTTTAATGGGTTTCAAAACAAACAAGATCAGATGCAAAAAACCTGGCTCAAACTGATCCTAAAATTTCATATAGATTTAAGACTGAAAAATTTCATTGAAAATAAATGTATTGGGAGCTAAAATACATAGACATATAGAATTGGCAGATTTCTAAGTGAAAGTAAATGGAGGCTGAAATTAGTGTTAAGAAGAAGCAGTAGGTCATGAATTTGTTCTGCTCTTCTTTTTTCCGTTGCACTGTCTTCTGGATGTTGCTGGATAAAGCACACAGCTTGGTCTTTGGCTTGAACCTCAAGAGGTGTTAAAACTCTATGAAGTTCTCTAAGTGCTATTGTCCACTGGTATCTTCCAGTGAATCTTCAAAGCTATTTGAGTCCATTAACTTCATATATTCTGAATAACTACTGCAAGATTTCTTAAGATTATTATTTTATAGCCAGAAAGCTTTCCTTCTATTTCTACAAGTTTTTGAAAGGGAGATTTATTCATTTCTTGTGTTCTTATTTTATTCTGTATTGTATTACCCCAAACTTCTGGTCTTATAGCAACCTTCTGCCTGTCTCTTTTGACAAAGTATTCCACCCTTGTATTTCCTATCTCTTTCAGCTTCTTAAAGACTTTATCTTATATGCATGGGATTTTACAGTCATATTGAAATCACATTCTGTTATGCTTTCTTTCTTTCCTTCTTTCCTTCTTTCTTTCTATCCTTACTTCTTTCCTTATTTCCTTCTTTCCTTCTTTCTCTTTGCAATTCTTTTCCAATCAAGCTTTCATTTGTGAAGTTTTTTTTCTGGAATATATGTTCTCTTCTGAAAACTGTCCACTGCGTTATACAGGGTCAGTTTTAGGATCATTTTAGGTCACTGATATGAGAAATTTTCCAATCTCTACAAAGACAGTAAGATACAGACATATTTTAAAAATGTCCTGATCCTTGGAAAACTTCTAATGATTTTTATAAGTATATATATACATATACAAAGCAAGCTAAGGAAAAAACAACAACAACAACAACAAAAAACAACAAACCAACTCACAACCCCTTTTATCTCCAAAGTTTTGTCTTCCATCAGTAACCAGTCTATTGCATGTAACTTTTTAGAAGGTATCTTTGTCTAGCATTTAATCTCTTCCTAGCCATATACATCCAGCATAGTATTCTGCCAAGATTTTGTCAAGAATATTTAATGTATGTACAAAATTACCCAAGACTTTGCTAGGCAGTGGAAATCTAGTTAAGTTGTTCATGTAGACATAATATTCTATTTTTATGCACAGGGAAGCAATACTAATTCCATTATTTTAAAACTTTGTGTAACTCTGCAAGTCTATCAATCTCTCAACTTAATTTCTCACATGGAAATTTTTTCTTTATGCAATATTTCTCCTATATCTTGACAAAATGCAGTAACACAAAGCTTTCCATTGAATAAAATTATGAGCTGTCTTTGGTTGTTTTCCAGGATGGTAAATTTGACTTTAGGATCCAATTTGGCTATTCTGCACTTTGTCATTGGCAATATATCACTTTATTTTTCTTTTGTAAGTACAGTTTCCTATTAATAATAATGATGGCTTATATCTGTATAGTCTACAAACTATACATTAGAATAACTTTATCCTGCATTTAATTTTGTGCCCATCTCAACTGAAAAAGCATAGTTACCAAGTTATTCTGCAACACCTTCTCAGTAGATTAAAACAGAAGGGATAAAGGAGACAATGTATGAATAAATTCTCAGAAATACACAATCTAACTATCAAAATTAATAGGTTTGTACTCTGTATTCACTTTTACAAAGAGGACCAAGGAAAATTAATTAATCATAGTCAGAAACTTACATTTTATTTGACATTTTTTTAATTTGCTTTACCATTCATTAAACAGATCATTGTTTAAAAGCAAACATTTACCACTTGTTTGTAAGATAAAATGCTTCTTTCCTATTTTACCATCATAAAATCTTTATGGTGTTAAGAGAATGCCATATGATATCTTTGAAAATACTGATTCATTCTGGCAACAGTGGTTGCCAGCACTGGTTTCAAAACCAACACAGATTTCAACATTTAGCATTAAAGTGGCAGTCACAGTTTATTTTCATCTGCATCTCCCTAATTCTAAGATCAGAATACTTGATATTTGTTTAATACTAAATGAATTCCTAGCTTTGGGTCATACAGTTCCTACCTGTATAATTGCTAAAAGTTGCATCATCTTCACTGACATTGTCTTCAATTTTATATATTATGGAAACTCAGAGTTGCATATTGGCTTTCTTATTTCTAATTTGGGAAGAATCCAAATCAGTTGTAATGCCAACATACTATTGAGAAAACCCAATGATACCTCCTGAAAAATCAGCTGTCTCAAAAAANGCTTATATGTAAAATAATGCTAAAATATCAATTTTTCTAAAATTAGTATTTCATACTCGAAAGATGAGAAAATATATTACTTCAAAAAACAGCATCCAGACAAATTACAATAAATATTTTTTTCTACTTTTTTGCAGCATTGTAGCAGAAATAGTGCTTATACATTTTCCGCTCTAAATTTATCTTTTATTTCTGTATCTGTCTCCATATTACAGCCAGACTAGAAGTGGTTAAATGAACAGAGCTGCGATGTATGGCTAAGGCTTTTCTTGGTATTTATTTACCTGCACAAATCCAAGAGATCAAAGCTATGTTTCTACAGTATTCTTTTCAATTTAACACTGATTTGCCAAATGTGACTCTCTCATCAGAGGCTTTTAGGAGCAGATCAGACAAACAGTTTTCAGAAAGGATGTTGTACAAATCATTCTGTACTGCAGTAAAGAACTCAGTGACTCTCAAGGTCCCTTCAGCCTACCTGGTAGGCTTTTACAAAAGGGAACAGTGAAGTCGCATGTAAAAGACAACTTGGACAATTTGGAGTGTGAACTGTTGTTATATCATATCAATGTCAGCTTTCACAATGAATTGCAAATTATGTAGGGTTAAGGGAAACAATAGTGATTATTCTAATCCATATTTTTACATCTTTTATATCTGTTATCATTCTGACGTAAATCATCAAAGATGATGATAATGCATATTGCAAATACTTTTAAAATATATTTGGACATGTACATACACTAGAAAGTACAAGACAGCAATGTATAATCTAAGTTGTCAAATGTATTTTGAAAGCTATGTTTATAGCCCAGAGAGCTGCTTAGTGATTTGTTGAAGGGCAGACATCTGGATCATTATAGTATATGTATGAACAAAAAATAGACAGTTGATTTCACAGCCATTTTTGACCTCTTTGAATAATTTCAATCTGACTGTGCAAGAGCTCTACCCCAAGCAGACAACAGTATTGTAACCATGTCAATTATTGTCGACAGTCAATGTATGGCTGCTGAATAAGTGATTCAGTCCTTCCAGAATTGCTATTTAGTTCTGGCATCTGTTTTTCTTGGCTTCTTTCTCTGCTGACTCCAACAGCTTCTTAAGCTACTCCCATTTCCTTCTCTTAAACACATATACATTTTTCCTTTGCCTCTCAGTTTTCTACAGCTGGCAACACATTAACCTATCCACTTTTTTTTGTGACTGCATTTTTCAGAAACAGTATGAAATCCATTCTATAATTCCAATAAGGATGTTGCAAGTTTCAGCACATTGTTTGGTGGTGGTTCCCTCCTGCTCTAGCTCCAAACTCAAAGGAATGTGAGATGAAACATGGAGAGGTCTGAATTCACTGTAAGCAGTGAAAGACTTGGGATAACTGAGATTTCTTCCTCCCAAGTGGAAATTCCTTAAACATGTGGTTTTAAAAAATTGTTAAGACAATATAAAAGACTTTCAAAACCTTCAGTTCCAATGCTAGAAGGACTGCAGAGGTAGCAAAAAAAAAAAAAATTATTTTAAATAATATTTATGTCTCTAATGATGAAGAAAGTTGTCCAACAGTATTTTTGCTGCCACTTCATCACGTCTTTCTCTTTAATTGAAGGTATTTAGTTGAATACCTGCCTGTATCCTGAGAACATGCATAGCTATCAAGCTCAGATCCACCAGCTGCCTCACAATCTACAGAAAGCACACAATCTAACCATCACATAGTTAAATAAGAGGTAAAAGAATTCACAACACAGTGTAATAATGCTTAAACTATATAGAATCTAGCAGTCTCCTGTGTAAATGACTCTATGGTTCAGGCACAGTAGTTTAAAATGTAAACACACAGATGATGGTGAAGATCAGACAAAATAGAGGATTATGGGTCCTCCAGTTCTAGCACTAAGGGGCATTTTTAATGTTAGTCTAGAACACTAATTGAGTTGCCTGACCAAAAAAAAAAAAAAAAAAAAAAAAAACAATTATTTCAAATATCCAAGCCTAGGACGTACCTTCCCTAGACTGGTAAGGGGACANAAAAAAAAAAAATCAGCTTTGTTGCCCTTCCTTGGACACGCTCTGGGGCCTCAGTGTCTTTCCTGTAATGAGGGGCCCAAAACTGAACACAGCACTCAAGGTTCTTCCTCAGAAGTGCTGAGTACAGAGGGATGATCACCTCCCTAGTCCTGCTGGCTACACTATTTCTGATACAAGCCAGTTTGCTGTTGGCCTTCTTGGCCACCTGGGCACACTGCTGGCTCATGTTTGGCTGTCTTTTCTTTTCCGCCACACAGCTTCCTAGCTATTCTGCCCTAGGCCTGTAGTGTTGCTTGGGGTTGTTGTGACCAAAATGCAGGACCTGACACTTGGTCTTGTTGAATCTCATACAATTGGCCTCAGCCCATCTATCTAGTCTGTCCAGGTCCTTCTGTAGAGTCTTCCTACCCTGAGGCAGATCAAGACTTCCTCCCACCTTGGTGTCATCTGCAAATTTACTGAGGGTGCACTCAATGCCTTCATCTAGATCATCAATAAAGATATTAAGAGGACTGGCCTCCTGGGGATCATCACTCGTGACCAGTTGCCAGCTGGATTCAACTCCATTCACCACCGCTCTCCGGGCCTGGCCAACCAGCCAGTTTTTACCCATCGCGGAGCACACCTGTCCAAGATATGGGCTGCCAGCTTCTTGAGGAGAATGCTGTGGGAGACAGTGTCAAAGGCTTTACTGAAGTCTACGTAGACTACAGCCACAGCCTTTCCCTCATTCATTAGGCTGGTCACCTGGTCACAGAAGTAAATGAGGCTGGTCAAGCAGAACCTGCCTTTCATGAACACATGCTGGCTAGGCTTGATCCCCCGGTTGACCTTCACGTGCTGTGTGGTCGCACGCAAGATGATCTGCTCCATAACCTTCCCTGCTACTGAGGTCAAGCTTTCAGGCCTGTAGTTCTCTGGATCATCCTTCCGACACTTCTTGTAGATGGGCATCACACTGGCAAGCCTCCAGCGGTCTGGAACCTCCCCGTTTGACCAGGACTGCTGGTAAATGATGGAAAGTGGCTTGGCGAGAACTTCCGTCAGCTCCCTCAGTACCCTTGGGTGGATCCCATCCAGCCCCATGGACATGTGACAATCTAGGTGGAGTAGCAGATCCCTGACTGTTTCCTCCTGGATTGTGGTGGGTTTATTCTGCTCCCCATCTAGCACAGGGAACTGAGTATCCTGAGAATAACTGATCTGACTGTTAAAGACAGAAGCAAAAAAGGCATTGAGTACCTCAGCCTTTTCCTCATCCCTGGTGTTAATGTTCCCCACTGCATCCAATAAAGAATAGAGGCTCTCCTTGGCCCTGCTCTAGCAGTTAATATATTTGTAAAAACATTGTTCACAATGGTAGCAATTAAGTTCTTGCTGGGCTTTTGCCTTTCTAATTTTCTCTCTCTATATCCTAGCAACATCCTTGTACTCTTCCTGAGTTGTCTGCCCCTTCTTCCAAAAATGGTAAACAATTTTTCCTGACTTTCTCAGCAAAAGCTCCAGGCTGATCTTCTTCCCTGACAGCACAGGACATGTCTTATGGGGATGGCCTGGTCCTGCACCTTTAAGATTTCCTTCTTGAGGAATGTCCAGCCTCCCTGGACCCCTTTGTCTTTCAGGACTATCTCCCAAAGGACTCTCCCAACCAATGTCCTAAATGTTCCAAAGTCTGCTCTCCTGAAGCCCAAGGTCAGTTTTGCTCACCCTCCTCTTGAATTCACCAAAAATCAAGAACTCTATCATTTAGTGGTCAGTATGCCCAAGACAACTTCTGACCACCACATCCTCCACCAATAGCAGTAAACAAGAAGAGAAGACAGTTCAAAATGATGTGTTTGGAAATGGAAAACAGGAAAACAATTGGTAGTGATCACCATTATCACCAACATTTTCTAGATAGATGTACATGCAGGTGACTCACAGACATAAGCAGAAGCTATATTTTTGGGTGGCATTTTGGAGAGGGCTGAGGGAGTGTATTCTGTAATAATGAGAGAATGGAACATAAATTCTTGAGGTAGCTGTTTTGTTAGATTCCTGTGTAGCAATTATTTCAATTCTGTTAAGACATTGATGTCATCACCTGTGGCAAGACAACAAGCACTTTTAGAAAAATTAAATCTTAAGATACTAAGAGAGGTTATTCAAATGACCTATTTTATTGCTATCTATCTAGCATGAATTAAATAAATGTCACAGAGCAATGTTCTTAAAACTCTTGAAAACATGCTTAAGTTCCTGTGGGTCCTTTTAAGAATGTCAGCACAAAAATTAAAGGAAGTCTTGAACTTTCAGATTCTTCTAAAGACCTCAGAAGATGATTCAGTATATGTCTCACTCCTGGAATCTTCTTTTATCCACAGAAAATAAATAAATAAATAAATAAAAGCAAACAGATTCATAATCACCATTGATATAAGGAGTGTATTTTCCTGTTTCACTTGTAGTTTGGATAATATTTCAGCTCATCAGTCACTTGCTTCTTTGTTTTTTAGAAGTCTCTTCTAATCTATAGAATATTACCTAATCCTGAAGTACAAGGACTGTTGAGCCAGCTACATCTTCTTCTACTGGGCTGCTTCATTACTTTTCCACATGTAAATTAAAGAGATTTTTTTTTTTTTAATGTTCCAACATTTTCTAACCTGCTGCTTCTTTCTCTTATGTAACTATGATATTCATTAACTTATATACGTAATAACGTTTGAAACTCCAAAACATAATTCACTTTTGGCTCTGAAAGGAAAATATCATGGATGACTTTGGGAATTCAATCAAAATCCAATAATCCAACTCATATATTCTACATTTGCTCTGATCCTCAATATGTGAAGGAAATGAACCTCTATAGATGTCTACTTTACACAACTGCAGATAGCAAAGATATGGTTTCCTCTCCTGTCTTTCCCCAAGTGAAATGAACTTGTACTCTAAACATAGCAACAATTCTTTGTGTATCTGTCTGTTGCATTTCATCTTTGAAGACTGTGGCCATAAATTCTAATATTTCATTAAAAATTTAATGATCATTTGTACATGCTTTTAGAGAAAGGTGGAACAGAAAAGGCTGGTAAGAAAGGAGAATCAAGCAGGCATATAGGTCATTTGGCTTGACAGACCTAAGAATCTTTTTCCATCTGCCAAGACAGCAGTTAAATAAAGTTAATCCATGACAGCATACCTCAGCAAAATTTTACAGAGCTTTTATGTGTCTTTTAATAGAATCATCAAGAGGCGTGTCATTATTTCTTACTCTCCAAATGAGATATTCCTTGTCTGTTACTGATTTTGAGCAATACTAGTAACATCTCAGATATCAAGATATTTATCTTATTTCCTAGCACCATCATTTCTTATTTTTGCTACTGGATAACACATTATAAAAAATTTATACATGTGAATATATTATGCTGACAATTCCCTTTGAGAAGCCAAACCATAATCAGAAGAATGTTCCCAGAAGAAGCAGCTTTGAATTCAGCTTTGAATTGTTGTTGTCCTCAAGTGCTTCTTTTCCATCTGAGTCAGATTTCTGCTGCTCTTGCAGTTCCATAAACTATGTGCTGGAATTAAATTATCCGTTAATGGACAGTATGCTGATAGGAAGGGGGTGTGGGTCATCATTCTCCTTCTGTTTCCATGCTGTGATTTCTTTATTATGATGTCTGTAACTCCACCAACAGTGTTATTTACAAAGTAACACGATTAATTAATGGTAAGACTATGGTGAAGTTGGTAGTTTCACCTCAGCTTACATTCATAGACCAGTATGAATATTCTGATGTTTTTGAAAGCTACATAATAAATGTATAATTACATTTAAAAAACAACGTGTTTACATAGATAGGGAAAGTTTGTTCTACAAATTCTCAATTTTTAATTGAAATAAGTTAAACATTGCTCATTCAAAGCAAAATAATTTCTTATAATATCATCAGTTTTTATGTGTCAGAGCAATGGGTCGAATTATTTTCACCTGTAAAAAAATAAGCTACAACTTACTTTACATTATGACCAGGATATTGTACATTGCTATATTCTGCAGCTTAATCAAGAGAAGTTTGTCAAACTGATTTTGTGGTCTGTGATTCCCAAGCCCAGTCCTCAGCTATAAACTGGAATAAATTTTAATCCAGTCAAAGAATAGCAAATTTGAAAGATGAGGGTCTCTTTTAGAGTAATACTGTCACCTTCAAGATCCAGATTGTTTTCTAGCTCTAATTTGTTTCTATTAACTCTGTCTTTTTGCACATTTGAAAAATTGCAACACCTAGGTGCTCGGTTAGCAATATCACTGTAAGCAATGCCTCTTCTAATTTAATTTTATAGTTTGGATTTTGGGAGCACTCTAGGTTTTGATAATATTGACTGCATGTGCTGGCATTAACTCAGCCATTATATGTGCCTATTTATGGCTGTGCATTAGGAAGCAGAGAACATGCCGAAATTCTGCTGAATTACAGGCATTTGTAATCTTCCCCATCTCCTGCCAGCTTCTTCTTTTTAATGATGAAACATGCATCTTCTCTGTTATGATAGAAACACTGCAATTTTATTTTTCATGTTACTGAAATCATATTAATTTATCATATGCCACATGTCTTAGTTCTTAGAGATTCTCTATATTTTCAGCCACTAGATCTATACTCGAATCTTCTCTTTCTATATCTTAAATATTTTCCTCTCAATTGTAGAATGTTGAGAGATAAAACTGTTTTGCTTCCTTGAATTTACATATTTTACATATTTTATCTTGATTTGTTAAATTGCTATTTTTTTTTGTAAATCTGGATGATTGCAGTCAAGCACAGAAAATATGTTATTTACTTTTTCCCTACTATTCTTGAAGTTCGACAACTTTTGCTGCAGGAATTGGTTGGTATGCTCTTCTTTCCACATTTTTACTCAACAAACATGTCCTTAAGCAAAAAGTCAATGTGCATTCACAAAACATCCTGCCTCTCTCCTGTAACTGCACCATTTTATGAAAAAGATGAACCATAGATAAAATATAATAATAATTTATTTGAATCAATTGCATATAGATGTTATAATAGCAAGATGCAGTTCTGCTGCTGCTGCTTCCTACATTCTGCTCTAAATGCTTTAAAACCAGTGTGGTATTTCCTGAACAGACTCATATACAGAACTAACCAAAAAAACGGATTTGATTACCTGTTAGCAGAACGTTAAAATACATCATTTTAAATGGTAAAAATCAGTTCAGGTTCTATACCTATTGTTAGTGTGTTTTTTGCAACAGAAGAAGAAAAGTATTCAACTGACTGCTATACTTTGCTATGGTGATCATCATCGCCAGAAATGCTTATCTACACAATATGTTCATATTTTTATAAGCATAGAACATCTAAATTAATCTGCCCAGTAAAGCAACTCATTACACATTTTGCAACCTATTGCAGCTCTTAAGGCACCTGTCAGTACCATTTTGGAAAGGGGTTTGGAGGTATTTATTAATGAATGGCATTTCTGTGATAATTTAACCTGGTTTTAATGTAGAAAGCATCCTTAAATTAATTCATATTTATATTAATACATATGTTTTGTTAAGGAGAAAAGAAAAAAAAGATCTAATCCTGATTAAAAAATACTCACTGATCTTATCTTCTGATAAATTTCCCTAATGTCTAGGGAAGCCACACTCCACAATCCAAAACCTCCTGCAGCTTGTTTACAGTGTACATATGTCTAATTTGCTTTTTTTTAGGCATTATGTGTTCATGCACATAATCTCAATTTTGACTATATCACTAGGAAAAAATAGAGGAAGTTTCTGAGAGATAAAGAATTAATAAATATAAAAAATAAAACAGCTCCCAATTGTATTAGCAAAATAATATATTCAAAATAGAAAACAAGGAAATGCCATCTGTCATACACTTTGAGATAACTACTAAGTAAGTTGTACCTTCATTCTGTATTGGTGAGAACATCTTTATATGAAGCTTCACTTAAAATATACTCCATTGATCAATCTAAAGGTTTGAGAGAGATGAATTACTGGCATAAAAAGGTTGGTTGGTTTGTTTGTTTTTCCTGTAATAAACACAGATCACAAGCCCACTGCAAGACAAGGCCTTCATAGAACATCTATATTTTGCAGTTTTAGAAGGATTCATTGCAATCCATATTATTTCTGAGCTAGCAAATATCTGGCTACATATGTGTCCATGGTACTAAACACCTCCTAAATTCCTGTCTAGGACTAGTAGAATTTAAGTGAGAGTACTTATATCTGTACGCTTTTTTGACTCCCTTCTTAAGTTAGTACTTACTGATCACATCATCTCATTCCCTTCAGCCCATTGCCATAAGCAGTCTAACAGACTGAAGGGATATTTAAGGTCTTCAAGAAATGCATGGTCACAGTATTGTTTTCAGTCATAATTCTTGATTACTAATGCAGTTCCACAAACAGCAAACAAGCAATACTAAAACCAAATAAAATTAATTTAGACTAGCAATCTCACAAAGTTCAGGTCACTCAATGAGTTTATCAGTGTGCCCAGTGTGTGCTCCAGTTGCACAGAATACTGATCTTTTGAGTACAGTTCCAGCTCCATATCAGAACTCCATCCTACTGTTGACATCACATGAAAAATGAAAGGTGGTCACTCTTTTTTGGTAATATGGTAAAATCCCTTTAGCATAGGTGCATAAAGGGAAGACGAAATGACTTGCATTTCACTCACCAAAAGAAAAAAAAAAGCTTCATAATGCATTTCACAGACGATCTCTATTATCCCTCTTATAGATGGTGGATCTTTATAATTTAAGTTGCCAGAGAGGCTTGTATACATATGTATATGTATATATTGCAAAGAAATAGCACAGATGCATCCATATGGAATGTCACATTTGTGAACTCACAGACATAGTCAACAAACAAGTACAGACCGTAGTTTCTCTATAATTTTACCAGTATTAAGAAGGAGTAGAATTCTCACAATGTTTTGTCCAAAGTCAACAGTCAGTTGTGGAACAAAACAACATATAACAAAAAAAAACTCAGATATCTAATTAGTTACAGAACACTTTTAAGGGGTTTGGCTCTGAAATGAAATTTTGAGAGTGTTATGCAACTCACGTTAAAATATGCTCTCTCATTCCAGGTAACTTGAATCAAAAATAAATAAATAACTGAATAGATAGATAATAAATAAATCTCTGATGTCTGTTTTCACTGGCATTGTTCAAAACAGTCTGCACTTAAAATAACTCATAAGATAGGTCCGATACTGCCTGGGTCTACAAACATGATTACGTACTGTCAACATTCCTTTTCCCTTTTAACAAGTTTCTGTCATCTGAATGTGTGTCATATTGCTCCCACTGTGGAGATTATACATTGCCACAGAATGCCTAGGAATGGAAGGCGATTGGGCAAGCTCCCCATTGTGCAGCATATGCTACCGTCATGAAAATTTGAGCCCTGTCACCTACTATGAATATAAACTGTTCCTAGCTAAGGTGACAGAATTTGCTGTTTCATGTACAATAAATATAAAAATCAACACTACAGTGTAAAATTGAGTGTCCTACTGCTTTCTGAGACATAGTTGTATATTTACTGATGGAACAAGCATTAGTAAAAAATCCATCAGATTTTATTGAGGCAGATTTTATTGAGAAATTTCAGGATAATTTAAACTTAGAAATTGAATTAAATTAAACCTTAGGAAATATGTTTTGCTGGAGATGTTGTTCAGCATTTTCTACAAATGTTTGACCTCATATGTAAATCAATAGGACTTTTGTCATTGTCTTTAAAAGTAAAATCACAGTCTAGTTTAACAATCTTTTAGTAATTGACCACAAGGAATTTAAAACTGCTTTACTACTCATGTATAAAATCTTCAGTAATCTATAATATAGTGTTTTCCTGTATACTGTAGACTTTTGACACAAATACTTGTATTTTAGAAGCAATAACTGCAACAGCATGGATTGAATTACGTGCTTCCTTCTAGTGCTTCTAGTTCGTTCTGGACTATACAAGATCTTATCAAAGAATCTTTCAAGAGATCCAGACCAGGAGACAATCGCATACCAACAAGATAGTGTTCCACATAACAGTTGACCTGAGTAGGCTCAAAGTTGTGCTGTTTTGCACTACGATTAACATGCCATGTGACCTTCGCACCTGTGTTGTTCTGCACAAATACCTCGGACATACATAGAATTAAATCATTATAACAGAGGAGCCTGCGGGCAGCTCCCACATGGTATCAACATTTATGACACCTGCATGGCCTTCCCTTTAACAAAAGGTGAAACAAATTCTCACAAGAACATTTTCTCTGTTTGGCAGTAGAAACGAGGAACAGAGCTGTTTTCTTGCAAGAAAACTGTATAATTGCTTAAATGGTCAAAAAAGGAAGATGTTTATCCATGGATAGGATCTACACTGTGAGCCATGGTAAAATCTGAGTTCTGTCTGACACTGCATGAAATCAGATATCCAAGCATCTGATAGGACATAGAATTTACTCACTGGTGCAGAGAGAACTCTGCACCAACTCTCTCTCTCATACCCCTCCTTTTGCCCTAGTGCAGAACCATTTCTCAGGGCTGTTCTTGTCTCTCTTTTTAATATTTTGTTCTACTTCAAACAGAAATGCATTTGCAAAATGTTTTGAGACTGATTAGCCCTTTTCCTCCAAGAAATCAGTCAAGAATCTTATAGTTGCAGAGTATGAGTTCTGAGACCATTTACTCTCAGAGCCAGCATTTTGAACCTGGGGCTCATTTCCCTCTTTGGAAAAAAGAAAGTATATTTCCACACTATCACTAGGTTGGTAGTAGAGATTATAACCTAACCTGGTTGACAAATGCATCCTTGATGAAAATATATCACTTCAAATGGAAGAACTTTTGTTTACCCAGAAGGTAAAACTTTTCCAATAGTCGACAGACAGATGACGAAGTCATATTATGGATTTCAGCTTCAAAAAACCAAACAATTCATTGATGGTTTTGTTCCTAAAAACCTCACTTTGGGTAGAGGAGAGAGCTCAAATGTCCAGATTCTGATTGCACATATATCTATCCATTGTTTACTCTAAAAATATCTGCTTTATAACAGTGGTGATATCATTACAAAATGACAGAGTTTAGGAAAGCTGGAGAATGGACTGCTATAGCTATGTAAAATCTAATGGCAGAAGCTACTAGGTTGGGCTAGAACACCATTAAGAGGATTTCTTGGCTAACAATAAATAAATAGATAATAATAATCCACAATAATTATTATTTGGGGATCTTCAAAATTAGTAATGATTATAGATGATTTCATTTGTATGGGAAAGGGCTTTTTCAGTACTGTGAGAGGGAATAACAGCCAAGTGAGCTGTGAGCTGCTTGGCACAATGGCTCAGGATACAATTGCTCTATATTACAGTGATGGAAGGACAGTAAGCTCCTAAAGAAAAGTAAGTGGACAGAATCAATCTTGTACAAGGAAGAAAAAGACTAACTGCCATTTCCATCTGAAGATATCTTCATTAAAATAATTGATTCTCCCCATTAAACACCAGTCTTTGCTAATAAATGTGACTGGCTATATTCAAGAATTCATAGAGTAACATTAAAGCAACCGACTTCCTTACAGGGAGTGTCCTGAGCAAGCAGAGTATCAAATTAACTACACTTTACAAACTAGGATAAAACCTCTTAAATATATAAGGATTCAGAATTAAGCTACAATCAGATGATACATTTTCCATTCGGTGCAAATGATGATGGGCTTTGAAGAGTAGATATTCCTCATCTGACAATCCTCTCCATGGCCATTCTGATGTTAATGACATTGGGTCCTTAATGAGACCATTGTCAGTACAGGATTCATCTGGAGTGATAGAGGTCAGCTGCATGGCTCTTAAAATTCCTCCTACCAGCAAGGAAGTCTGAGGGGAAGTACTAACAGCTCATCAGTGGCACAGATGTTCCTGTAGGAAGATGGTCATTTATGGCTGAATAAAGTCATTTGCAGATCATCAGCGGAGCCAAGGGGCCATAACTAGACTTGAGAATCTATTTTCTTTTTTAATCCTCACAGGAATTTCTGACTACTGTTGCATATGCTTCATTCATGATATTCTCCCCTCAAAGAAAAATTGGTTTTATCGAAAACCATTATCTGACAGAAGTTTCTGGAAAAATTTCCCACTAGAAAATCAAGGTGAAATGTAAAATTAGCATGTGTTCAACATCAGTCTAGCCATCTAGCTGGGCCAAAATAAAGCAGGAACTATAAAAGAGAATGGGACAAAATAAACAAAGAGCCAATGCTTTAAATAGTCAATGAAAGTGTCTCTGGCAAATATAAATTTAATGTTAGTTCTCTCCAAGGCAACATATCCTTATGTATAGTAATATATATTTTTTTCAGAACAGTTTCCCTTCACCAAGAGGTGTTCTGTATTTTCACCTGTGAGAGGAAAGAGACCAAAAAATACATCAAAATACCAATATTTCCCATGTGGCAAAAATTTTCTTTACTAATCATTTCTGCCACTGACTGGCAAAAGGATTTGTCTTTAATAACTGAGAACAGAAGTTAATCAGGAGAAAGAATCTTGAGATAGACAAATCTGAGATATTTCAGAGGATGTGTCACAGAGACAAATAAATTATAGGAAGAGAAGGAGTCAGCATATGAATGAAATGCAGGTTTAGGAAGCAAGTGAAAAAAAAGATAGTTAAAACTTAAGTACAGTTTTCCTAACAGTCCTACCTGCTGCTCAGTTACGTTTTGTACGCCACCCTCTAAATATCATCCATTCTTACTATAGTTAAACAATTGTCCTAGTAGATGATTTAATATTCTTTAAAGAATATGTTTTTTTAACTTTCATCCTACTTTCTCCTCTTCACTATTTAAACAGTGCACAGTGATCTCTTGGATCACTTCATACAGGTAAATCACTTCTTGCAACAGGTGCATCAACATTCATTTATTCTAATCATCATAGAATCATAGAATCAGCCGAGTTGGAAGGGACCTTTAAAGGTCATCTAGCCCAATACCCCTGCAGTGAACAGGGACATCTGCAGCTGGATCAGCTAGATCACATTGCTCAGAGCCCCATTCAGCCTGACCTTTAAGGTCTCCAGGAATGAGGCTTCCACCATCTCTCTGGGCAACCTGTGCCAGTGCTGCACCACCCTTACAGTAAAAAATTGTAATTATCTTCATATAATTTATCGTGGAGCAAAACAGATGTTCGATTTTAATTTATTGCATCCGTAAGACTTTTCTGTGAGACATTGTACACAACCTTAATCATCTCTACAATCAAGTGAATCACCATTTCCTCCAGCCAATACATAAGGATACTTATGTACACCGATGTATGCCTATGCTTATTTTGGCTTTACACCAACATACATTTAAAATTACGCAATTCAACTATGAATTGAAATGAGTAGCTGTGAGCTGCACAAACCATCTCTGGACTGCCTAAACTGGGCATAAAGTTTTATATATACTGCCTATAAGCCAAGAAGTAAGGAAGTGTGATTTTAATCCAAAAATGTGTCTTTCTGTGAGCAGAATGAAAGCATACTGCAGTAACAGAATGACCTTCACTGAAATCAATAAGCATTAAGAACTGAAAAACCTTCTAGGATTGGGGACACACCTATTATTACAGAGTATAAACCATCTCAGTTTGGCAAGAGCTGGGTAGTTTCCTGAATAAGGACTTCAATGTATGTGTAAAGTTTAACAGTTTAATTGTAAAATATTTAACAAATACGGAGCATAATCAAGAATTAATTGAAAATTAAGAATTATTCTGATATTTCAAATGTATTTTTTGCATAAAGTTAATTAATAAAATTTCCTTTACACGCATTTCTTATGACACATTCTTTCTGATTTTTATTCCCCTGATTGCAATCCTTTCAACCATTAAACAAACAACAGTGAAGTTTTAGGATTTCTCTCCATGCTTTGGTTCATATTTTGTAATGTGGTCTATGAAAAATGAAAAGGAGATTAGTTATAATTGAAACAGTAGTTAAATATTGGTTCCTGAGGAGTGTTATTTGATTCTTTTTTTTTTTTTTTCTGCAATATAAATTGAAATTTGGGGTACTGATTTTCTTGTAAGAAATATATTTAAAGAACTATGTATTTGGTTTATGCAGCAAGATTTTAGTGGCATGGGGCTGCAGGGTTGGCTTCTGTGAGCAAAGTCCAGCAGCCACCCTGTGTCAGACCAGAGCCAACTCCAGCTGCTCCAAAAGTGACCCATTACTGACCAGTGCTGAGCCATGAGCAATGCTGATTGTGCCTCTATGGGAGAAGATTTAAGAAGTGAAAAAAATGTTCTGCAGCAGCAGCTGAGAGAGAGGAGTGAGAATATGTTAATAAACAACCCTGCAGACACTAAGGCCAGTGATGAAAAAGGAGACAAAATGCTCCAGGCACTGGAGCAGAGGTTCCCCATGCAGGCCCATAGTGGAGCAGGCTGTGCCCCTGCAGTCCATGGACACCAGATCTCCATGTGCAGCCTATGGTGGAGCACACGGTGCAGCAGGTGGATGTGGTCTGAAGGAGGCTGCAGCCCATGGAGAGCCCCCTTAGGACCAGGATCCAGGCTAGAGCTGCAGCCTGGAGAGGAACCTATTGCTGGGGCAGGAAGCCTGGCAGAGCTGTAGCTCATGGGGATCTGTCCTGAAGCAGTTCCTGAAAGGTGACCCCGTGGTACAGAGCCATGTTGGAGCAGTGCTTGGAGAGCAGCAGTCTGTGGGAAGCCCATGTGTGATCAATTCGGGAAGGACAACATCCCTTAAAAGAAACTCCAAGGTGGAGCAAGGTAAGAGAGCAACCATGAAGAAATGGCAGAGACAAAGCATTATGGGTTGAATGCAACCTCCATTTCCTGTTTCCCTGCACTGCTAGGGAAAAGGAGGTAGAAAAGGGTAGATGGGAAGAAGGTTGGTATTTTTTTTGCTTTTAGTTCTCACTTCTCTAGTCTCTTACTTGTTAGAAATAAATTAATCTTCCCCACGTGGAGACTGTATTGCCCACGATGGTAATTAATGAACAATCTCCCTGTTGTTATCTCAGTCCACAAGTTTTTTCATCATAACTTCTCCTCCTAAAAGATAATACCTGGGAGGGGTAAAGGGTGAAACATGAGCTGGATGTTGCCAGAGGGTATAATTGTGCTTAATTTGTGTTATTGTAAGTAGGGAAGGGAAAAGGGGTACACTGTATATAGATTGTCCCCTTTGCTGGAGTTGTGATTATGTTATGCTAACATTGGTGTGGGAAATTCTTTTCATTGATGTAATTGACATTTGTGAAGATTGCATGATGATTATATCTTTTAAAAATAATTCTTAATGTGTTTTTCACAGAGGCAAGGGGTGGAATATATTGAGTACTGTACTGGATACTGGCTGAGAAGAACATACGTTGAAAGGTGAAAATATTGGCAACTGTCACCATGGATGCGCTAGAGTCTCCATTACCCCAGATCACATTGAGCCTTGTCTGCTTGTTTAGGGAGGGAAGATGGTTAGCTATCATGGGTCAAAGATGCAATGCTAAATTGCATAATTACTTATGCCTTATGTACATCACCTTTAAATAAGGTAAAATTTTCAGTGACCTTATCTGTTGCTGTCACTTGTCACAGTGAAGATCAATTTAACTTTATGGCTTTCAAAGTAACTTTTGTTCTTTTTTGCTGCCACAGCACATCTCAACATAATTTTTTCATTGAATGCTCTTAGGTCCCCAGTGGGCTTTTAAGACTCTCTGAGTAACTATGTAATAAAAATCAATCTGACTGGCTGCAAGGTACTGTTTTTCCCTGCACTCAGATAAAAAATGGAGATAGTAGTTGCTTATGGGAGATATGGGGGAGCAAACTTTCACTTTTCTGCTCTCCAAAGCAAGATTGTAGGGGGCTTGATGTTGAGATTAAGACAGGACAAAGAGAAAAAGAGGTATGAGGAGACAAAATCCATGTGAATATCTAAGGAGTAAGAGGAAAATCCAGAAAATCTAATAAGCTTGCCACATTCAGTGCAATATTGAATTCATTGTGTGCAGAGTAAAGACTGATTTGAACTCAGTCATAAAAGTAGAAATAAAGTCTCCAGAGAAAAGATTCTTATATTAGTTTAAACAATAGATTACACCAACTAATTTAACATATGTTGTCTTCATTTCACTTGTATATTTGGTGAACAAATTTTGTCATGTAAGTCACCTATTCAAAGTCCTCTCGAAGTCAAACAGAATAAGTAATTACAGCACTTCTTCAGCATATACTTTTTTTTTTGTTATTCATTTTTTATTGTTTATTTTTATTGTGTTGTTGTTGTTTTGTTTTTTATTACCTGCAATATTTTCATGCAGGTTGTTGTCAGTACACAACAGCAAACTGAATGTGTCTTTTAAAACTGTTTTAAAATTCAAATATTGTTCAGTGCATCATAGTATTATCATCTACCCTGTTTTCAGCTTAAAAAGTCAGACTTCAAGGGCAAGCCAGAAGACAGATGTGAAGGACCCTTTAGCTGTTTAGAGAAACCACTTAGAATTGTTGCTGTTTCTGCTTTGAAATAAGTTAAAGGGGAGCATTACAGTAATACATTATTCAGGATAATGAAAAAAGTTAAATGTAATTTACAAATATTTTAAAAATTATCTTTCAAAGTTCATTTTAGGACGGAAAAGTCAAGGAAATAAAGTATAGAAAAGTATTGCATCATGTGAACTGTTAATCATTTAAAATTATTTGCTTCAAAGGAAAGCAGTAACTGTGAATAAGAGAATATGCTGGTTTGTGTGATTTGGTTTTACATCTTTTATGTTCTCATTCTGTACTCATGGAAATTTTGTAAAACCAAATTTATGTACCTCAGTCTGTGAGGTTGCTCAAGCATTTTCAAANTTTTTTTTTTTTTTTCTTCTGTCTCTAGTTAGACTTACATCAATTCAAGGACCTGAGTGGGTATGGAAGATCTTTTACAGAAAAAACATCTAAACTGCTCTGTGCATCAACAGGTTACACATCATTCAACTGCAAATCAATTTCTTCTGCTGAGAAAAATAGTCATCCATCCTTAAAGCCAAATTACACACAAAATACGGATTTTA
>VXAV01005215.1:61309-73180 GCA_013399715.1 Alectura lathami
AAAAAAAAAAAAAAAAAGTCATTCCGTACAGATGATGCTCTGGCCATTGTCATTTTCTCATACTTAGTCAACAAAATCAAATAGAAAGATTTGTCCTCAGGCTCAACACATTCTTTGTCCTTGGAACTTATGTAAAACCAGTACACATAATAAAGAAAAATGTGAAATACATTTTATTGACTTTGGCATTTATCCAAAATCATAGCAGAGCACTGGCAACATGTACATTCTCTAAATATCTTGTGAAATATTGTCTTTCCTTTTATTAGATTCTACATATATTTAATAAGATTAAACCAGCTAGAAAACAGAAGGAAACTAATCTACTCCAAAATAGCCCACAATATTGCAGCAATTTCCTGCTGCAATTAGAGCTGGAGCATGTTCCAGAGTTTCCCACCTATCAGGTGCATATACTAATAATTCTAAATAAGTTTCTCAACTTTTCCAATCATCAGAAATAGGAATAAATGAGAAGTTGATTCTTGTTTTCAAACAGGTCTTCATAATTCTAGGTGTTGGAAAAAATACGGTGGGCAAACTGGCAAGATGCCATCTCTGTAAGCTCTGAAAACACCCTAAGGCAGATATAGGCTGGTAGACTTTCATTTAATTTAAGAAAACTGCTCACACAATGAGTTTAAAGATGTGAGACTGAGAGTGCATCCAAACTTATTTTTCTTTTAGCAGTTTTTGCAATAAGAAGTCATTAGTCACTTTTTACGTATAATTTCTAATGGCTGGAAAGAGCCTGAAAAACTAAATACGTTTCTGAAATATCACTTGTATAGGGTGTAAGTGGCAAGATTTTGGCAATAAGGTGGGTTGCAGGTGCCACCTCAGTGAAAGGAGAGACACAGACACAGGTAACTGTCTCAGACACAGGGAACTCTAGCTTTCTCTGCAATGGACCCACATCAAATTAAAACTGAGGTCAGCCATGTGCATGGTTCCCTTGAGAATATAGATTTAAAAAACAGAAAAAATGACAGACAGGTAGAGGAAGAGGGAGAAAAGTATGAGAAACAATCCTGCAAATGCCAAAAAACACGGAGGTGGAAGAGGTGTTCCAGGCAATGTAGCATATATTCCCTGCATCTCATGGAGAAGACCGTAGTGGAGAGATTATTTCCCTGAAGCCCATGGAGAGGACCAGGCTGGCATGGACATCCACCCTGTAGCACATGAAAGACTTCACACCAGAACAGCTGGATATTTCCTGAAGGAACTTTGGCACAAGGAAAACCTGTACTGGAGCAGATATTTCCTGAGGGACTACAGGTCATGGAAGAACCCACACTGGAGGAGGAAAAAACTGTGAAGAGGGAAGTGGCAGACGAGTTATGAAATTACTACAAAACCCTATTCGTCATCCTATCCCTCACTGCTGGGTGGGTGTCTGGCGGTTGGCCAAGGTTAATCCACTGTATCACCAAATTTAGGTTTGCTTTGAGCAATGACTGGAGGTTTATGCACATCAGTCCATAGGGAAAACTAGCTCACCTCTTTAGTTCAAATGCCCAACTCAAATAATTGTTGTTTGGTTCATTGTAAGATGAAAGTCTCCAGACAAAGTTTTCTAAATACCAAAACAGAAAGATATTAAAATCAGATATTTACTGGTTAAGTAATTTTAAAGATTTGTTAGCAAGTTGTCAGTTATACCAAACCTAAGTTTTGGTAACCTCTTTGCCTCCTTTGGTGTCACTCTCAAAATCTATTGTTTTATTTATTTAATTAATTAATTAATTAATTTTGGTACCAGTTCTTATGATGTTGTCAATTAATACAAACTGCATACTCAAGTATGGTTTCATAGACGTATAGACTCGTAGAATCATTTGATGGGGAAAAGACAATTAAAGGTCATCTAGTCCAACTCTCTTTCAATGAACAAGGACATCTACAGCTAGATCAGGTTGCTCAGAGCCCCGTCCAGCCTGATCTTGAAGGTCTCCAGGGATGGGGCATCCACTGCCTCTCTGGGCAACCTGTTCCAGTGCTTCACCACCATTACTGGAAAATAAAAACATGTTTCTTATATCAAGACTAAATCTCCTCTCCCTCAGTATGAAACCATTTCCCCTCGTCCTATCACAACAGGCCCTGCTAAAGAGTCTGTCTCCATCTTTCTTATACATCAGTGAAAAACAAGTAAGTTTTCTACTCTCTTTTCTGCTTATTTTCATCAGAACCTGACTCCCTTGTACTCCTGAAGCAGATTCTTGTTTAACTACTTTAAAATATTTTGAGAAAGGGAAAGTCAAACTCGTCCTTGTAATTTCTTCAGTTCCTTCTTACATAGAAGAATCTCACTTGCAGATTCATTCACAGATAAACAAGGCAATGGCATCCATTATGCCATTTCATGCTCAAAATAAAGACTATCATCATGAGGAAGTGAAATTCCTAGCGTCTACAATAGCTCAGGATATACTTCAGTTTGCATGTATTAAAGAGGAAAAAGTACAGAAATACAGTTCACAGAAATCATTAAGTATCTATTTGTAATTGGATAAAGCATTTGATTGAGGCATTGGACTCAGCCCTAGGATCTGCTGAGCATCAGCAGTTACTGTTAACTCAGCACTGGGAAGAGTTAGGCCTTACAGTAAATATTGAAATTCAAAAAGAGTCTTGAGTGACTTCTGAATGAAATCAGTAAACAGAACTGTGCAAAAAAATTAAACAAAAGCAAAAATAGCATATTTGGCACATGAACTGTAAAAAAGAGTAACTATCAATCATATTTAGACACATAAATAGTCACAGTCTGAACTTCCAAACTGCTGAACATTTTGAGATGCAGCATTAGCTGCCCAGCTTGGTGGTGAGAGCAGAAGTCAAGCTGTTATAAGGGCAGATAATTAAATGTTAGAATCTCTAAAATGAGAATCTAAAACCTTTTGAAAACATGAAAGTCTTGTACAAAGAACATTTCTAAAAGATGAAAGAATGATCTAATTTATTTCCCTTTCACATTATAATTTTAAAGAATCTACATTTTTTTCTGTTAATTTTCAGTTTTCTAGATTTACTTTTTATTTTTCATAACACCTCACCATGGTCAAAGCTACTTTCTGTTACAGGCTTTGTGATGTTTTTGGGTTACATTGTTGTCTCCTGGTTTTATGAATGTCACAAATACGTAGTACAAGTGTTTCTAGTTGCTGTACGCCCTACAAGTGAATGCACAGACATGCCTGTTCTAGAATATATATACATTTTTCTTTAGTGAAGGCCAGATCTGTNAAGTGTTTAAAAAAAAAAAAAAAACTGATTTGCTTACTATTACATATCATAACCTCACCATATAGGCCTATAAACAAGGAGATTAAGAGAGTTGACTCAAATAGAAAGGAAGGGATGTCACTACTCTGCTTCCATGAAGGACTGCCTTTAGACTTTTTCACATTTGTTGTTAAATAATGAACCTTTTATATGCATATACTTTTTATAGACATAAAATAAAATGTTTATGGATATAAAACTCTGCACACATGCCTAGCCCTTCAGAGAGCATGATGTGCAGCTGGGTCTCAGATTACAGTAATAATTTTTAATTATTTGCATGTACATGTCTATATTTGGTAGAGCATATTAACTCATTATAGCGAAATGCAGCCCAGCTGAGGGATTGTTCAAAGTACTAAGATGCTGATGGAAAACACTAGTTTTCTGACAATTAAGATCCCATCAAAAAAAGCAACAAGTATCAAGGTTCTCCTATCTATATTAAGAAAATATTTTTTCCTATCCCTTTTTCTAAATAATACTGTGACAGTTTTCTAGAGATATTAATTCTCATGGCAAACTACTATATGAAGTATAATAATCTAGTCAGGCCCAAATATCTCTCATAGTTCACCTCAATAAGGATAAGTGGACATAGACCCTGGAAAAGCAACAGAATCCTGTGGATTTAAATCATCTGAAGATCCATTTCGGAATACTTTTTTCTCAATTATACCATGAAAGTTAGTTTATTTTTTTTCTCCTTGTAAGAGTATTTACTTTATATGTCATTTCTCTCTTCACTCCAGCAACACTTATTTCTTTTAATACTTGCCTGAAAGTCTCAAATGCCTTCATCCCTGCCCAACTGCCACTGACTTGCTCTGTACATTGATTTTCAATGTAAATTTTTGTTTAGTTTCCATAATAAATATTTTCTATAAATTCTCTCAGATCATATCTAATGTTTACTGAGAAGTACTAATAAAGTCTAGAAAAATCTAGGAGTACTGCCTCTAAAACACATTGCCCTCAAGGATAATACAATATCTCTCAATCTTTCATCATTATGTACAGGCAAATTGGGGAAGGAAAATCTCCTTTATAGTCACCACACCCTGCTCATTCCAGATGAATTTCTAAGTATTGTAGATATTAGCTTTTTTTCCTCCTCTGATTTAATATGATTAAGGATTCTTGTTCTTTTCCATCTTCTTTCCACCAGGATCTTAAGGACAAGATCACTGTTGCAGTGTTCTTTGTATTTGCTGTAGGTGAAGCAATACAACTCTAAAGCTATACAGAGAGATTGGTTCAGTCTTGTGTTCACAACAGCAGATCAGCCAAAACCATAATGTTTTTTTCTCAATATCCCAAGGATTTCCCAGCTCAACATTTGCACAACACCATGTTGCTTGTCTGATAAGACTGGATGAGACAGTATTTAGGATAATACCATTACATATGACAAATATTTTTTGACTGCAAATTCTCTTTTGTTAGTGATTTGGATAAAAGTTGTTCTTTTTGTGTGTTCGTTTTTTTTTGTTGTTGTTGTTGTTTGTTTGTTTGTTTGTTTTTGGTTGTTGTTTTTCTTTTTCAACATAGTCAAATGGTCATGCAAGTACACAGGTTTCCTTCAGCCTATTCTGTATGTGGAAGTGCTAGATACTCTAGTCAGAGAACCACAGTTCTGAAGATACCTGACAAAATTCTGCTATTATGTACCCCTGTATATGTGGTCCTGTTTAGGAATATCCTGGGATAAAATTTTTGGGCTTTGGATTTTAGTAAATCTTTCAATACTTCTTCTCATAGGATCATTTTGGATAAAATGTCCAGCATGCAGCCAGATAAATACATAATACAATGGGTGAATAACCGGCTGAAAGGTCAGGCTTAAAGAATTACATCAAATGGGGTTACATCAGACCGATGATCTGTCACTAGTAGGGTTACATAGGGTTCCATTTTGGGGTCAGTTCTATTCAATGTTTTCACAAATAATCTAGATGAAGGATTCAAATGTATACCAAGTAAGTTTGCAAAAGATACTTCATTAGGAGGACTTGTTGACTCTCTTGAGGGTGGAGAGGTCTCACAGAAAGATCTTGACAAACTATAGTGCTGGGCAACCACCAACCACATGAATTTTAACACGAGCAAGTGCTGGATTCTGCATCTCAGACAGAGCAATCCTGTCTGTATATACATAAAGACTTGGGAACTAGAGGCTGAAGAGCAGCCCCATGAAAAGGATATGGATATTCTAGTTGAAGACAAACTGAATATGAGTGCCAGCGTGGCCAAAAGGGCCAATCATATGCTGGGTGCATCAGACACAGCGTTGCTAGACAGTCAAGGGAAAGGATTGTCCTGTTCTGCTTTGTAATGGTGTAGCCTCACCTTCAGCACTGTGTGCAGCTAGATGCCACAATTTAAGAGGAACATAAAACTGTTAGAGAGTGTCCAAAGGAGGGCTACAAATACGGTGGAGGGTCTAGAGGGGAAGGTATATTAGGAGTGGCTGAAGGAGTGCAGAGCAGAGGAGGCTGAGGGGAGACTACATGGTGGCCTACAGCTTCCTCACGAAGGGAGCAGAGGGGCAGGTGCTGATCTCTGCTCTCTGGTGACAGCAACAGGACTCAAGGGAATGTCAGTGAGCTGTGTCAGGGGAGGGTCGTTCCGGGTATTAGGAAAAGGCTCTTCATCAGAGGGTGGTTGGGCACTGGAACAGGCTCCCCTGGGCAGTGGGCTCAGCATCAAGCTGACAGAGTTCAAGGAGTGTTTGGACAACAATCTCAGACACATGGTTTGAATTTTAGGTGGTACTGTGTGGAGCAGGAGTTGGACTTTATGAGCCTCGTGTGTTCCCTTCAGCTCAGGATTTCCTATGATTCCATGATTCTATGGAAAATAAATCATTGTATTACAAAAAAAAAAAAAGTGGGAATGAATAAAAGGATACCCCAGGAGCCTCATTGAAATGTAAGGAAAACAAGTTATCTACTTACATATTTAATGAGTAAAATATAATTCATTTATGAAATTTTAGAATATTTTCTCACTGCGGTATAATTTGATGTACTGAGCAGACTTTCAATTAATATATTTTGCTACAATAATTATACAGTTCTGAGTAAAACCAAACAAGAGCAAAATTAGTAATATTTTAATGATATTTTTCTTTTCAAGAAATTATATTATATTTTAAGTTCCCTAAAGACATACCATAATGCATAACTACATGCATAACCATACCCTACTAGCCCAATGACATATAAATAAAGTAGATCCTGTGTAATTCTTTAGTAAACTAGTGCTTTTCAAAACTGATATGAATGAAACAAAGGACTAGCATTTAAAGAAATGGTGCTGACTACACTGGATGCAAAATGAAATGGAGCCAGGAGGAAACCACTCTGGGAAAAATTTTCTGTCACTTCTTCACCCATTCAACACACCTGTTCACAGATTCATATTAATGAACTATTCTCTCCCAAGCTTGAATTACTCTTTGGCAAGAGATAGCATGGTTGATCAATCATTGTCCATATTTCGGGTTCAGCTACTGGTGTTTTCCCAACAGAGAATAACAAAAACAAAAACAAAAAAGTAAATTCAGAGAAGGAAAAGTATAACTTCAAGCCCAAATCTGTGAGGCACCAGAAACTCAAACTCTCTTGCTAGTCTCCCAAGACATGAAATGCTCCAAAAAGAGCACAAAACAAGATAAGAAATTATTTGTGAAGTATTTGTGCAAGTTCTTGAGCAGTAGGATAGTGTAAGGGACAGTTGCAGTCTCACCAGTTAAAAAGAACTGAGGTTGTGCTTAATAAACCTTACAAAAAGGACTGTGAGATTAATGACTCACATCAGCATACGCAAACTCAGAATTTAAAAGAGTTGTCTTTACTGCTATGACAGCTGCTTTATAGACTATTGCATCATTAAATTGAGCAGTATTCCTCTGATGCTGTGGAAAACCAGACACACATTTTTAATGCGAGAATGACCAAGAAGAAATTAAACACAGAACTCATTTAAGTAATTGCTCTCTTCCTTAAGGACATCACTGTGACACAGGTAAATTCCAGTCATGTAAGGGGATATAATGACCTGTTACTTTTCTGTGTATGTTATTTATACACTAAAATACAATGGAGAATACAGATGCAATGAATCCATTGCATTCTTCACTACATACATGATCAGAAATCAGGCAAAGGCAGATAAAGGGGGCAGGAAGAAGTAATCTTCTGATCAAAACAAAGACATTTCTTAAATGATCTTAATGATCAAACAGTTCTTAAAAAGATGCAAAGCGATGCAAGTATGGAAAAAAAAAATGCCAAAAACAACAACAACAAAAACATTCAACCAGCAAACCAAACAAAACAATTGTTTTCATACTCACTGGCAATAAGCAGAAGTAGCAGATTTAAATTACTGTCCAGGAGATTTAAGACAGATATAACACTTCTGCAAATGAACAAACATGCATAGAACAAGTGAATATTTGGTGAGTTTAGTCAACCTAGATTTCCAAAGGTTGCTTGATAAAGTCTATGAAGAAAAATAAGGTGTTAGAAGATAAGTAAAATAATGTTCCTTTGGATAAATAACCAGTTAAAAATGAAATAACAGCAGATAGGAATTACAAGTCAATTTTCACAGAGAAAGAAGTGAACGCTTACTGAGTTCTACTGTCAAGAATATTCACAAAATGATCAGGAAAGTGGGGTGAATAGTGAGGGGAGAAACCTGACGTTATAACATTCATGATAATTAAAAGGAAGGCTGAATGTGAAGAGCTGTTTGACACTGATTGGGCAATATGATAGCAGAAGAAATGTAGCTATCAGATTTTTATTTAAAAGTCGCTAACACATACAAAGTATTTCAGATACTCCATCCAAACACTTTTTGCTCTCTAATCATAATGGCATTAAGAGAAAACTAACGTTCTCTTTCACTATATAGAGAATAGAGATGAATCTGGCAAACAAACAAAGAAAAAGGCTTTTCTTCTCTGCCACCCTCAGCAGCACAAAGCCTTATAAGGACCAGAGGGATTGCATTTTATGTATCTCTGTCTTTCAGCTTTGAGGGCTGTAGGCAGCTAAATATTTTTGTGTTGTACATGTGACCTGATGTATTATAGTGGATGGTTAAAAAGTGGGGGAAAAATACAAGAACCGAAAGAAATACAAACGTTTTTGAAAACCTAACAGTGGTTCGGTTTGGAATATACTCTCCAATCTATATTAAAAATATTNGAACACTTCAAAGAATAATCATAGAAATTATTGTAGGAAAGGAAACTCCACAGTTAAGTTATTGTTCCTAGTTGAACTAGATAATCTCGGCAATGTTAACAGGAAAGAAAAGTAGATAGAAAGGTCTAAGGCATTTGTTTTACATGGAGAAACATCTGCTGATGAATCTCCTATTTAACTAAAAGATTTAAGATTGAAAATAATAATATCTATATTAATTATCTTGTTCAACTATCTTGATTAAATTTTTTTGAAAGCAGAAGGAATTTGAAGCTTTCCAGTGTCAGTGATTTCATTTAGAAGGAATTAGTAGCAGACCTGAATTGCTGAGATTTACTTAAATTAATAAATATAGATTTGTTTATGTAGTTCAATCTTTGACAATGACTATAAGGATATTGTGATTTACTTTCATAAGTAATTCGGATAATTCGGATTCATTAGAGAACTTCACAAGAACTTTCATGTAATCTTTATTCAGATATTACATTTTTTTAATTCCAATGCAGTATAGCTCATTATAGTTAGAAGAAAAATGGTGCAATCTAATAAAATAAAAACATAATACATATGATATTGAATCTTGATTTTTTCTCTCTTTTGAAAGGCTCCATGACTGGCATGATTTTCACACTCTTCTGTTTCATGTTTAAATTAGGACAGAAAGTACGATTATTAAAGATGGACTGACAAATTATTTTTTCTTCCTTAGGGTGAATGAACAAATAGTAGAAATATTGCAAGGAATACTGAGACTCACAGTCATAGTGATTTCTCCAAAACAAGTAATTCAGGTAAACCAATAATATTTTAAAATACAATACTTAACAACCTTTTTTTTTTTTTTGGAAACACCATTTGTTTTTCTAAAAAGTAAAATAAAATTAAATTCAATTTGCAATCGCATAGTATATGTTATAGTAGGCATGAAAACGTAAGCAAACTCATTTCTTCTCAACAGAATGGTTTTAAGATGAGATGGTAAAGATGAAGGGTATTCTCTTTCCCTAATGAACTATCAAAGAATGATATTAAATATCTGGAAATGATTGTCTACCACAGATGATTTTTGCTAATGGCAGTAACTTTCACACGGGCAATAAGAACTGATGTGTATTTCTGCAGCCTGTGTGAATGTACCTTAATTAAAGGTATATTTAACCTGCGTTATATCTCTGAAGATTGGCCAAAAATGTTATGTGCTAGAGAGATGACATTTATATTATTTATTGTTATTTATTAAATTGTATTTATAACATACCATAAATACCTAGTGATGACAGAGTTTTACAAGAAGGCTGAGACACTGATATTTTTCAGAACTAGATTTTGACCTTAGATTTTTGTTCCATACTACTGAGAACAGTAATTTAACTACAACGTAGTAGACAGTTCATTGTTAGNCGTTGTAGAAAATTCATTGTTAGATCGTCATTGTTATTTCAAGTTACTTTGAAACTTACAGGAGATATTTTTTCTGGAATGAGTCAGAACTAGGGAAAAGGCTGAGATCTGGGGTGACAATACTTTTTACTCATTCCAGGCCCCTACCAAGTCTGTGTGTATTTTAATTTTATTGGAAAAAAAATACACATAAAATGGATGATGTCAAATTTTTACCATCTCCAAATACAGTTTACAACAAAAGTTGGAATAGTGAATTTAAAGGTATTATTGATATTTTTCAGGTTAATAATTTTGTGTAGCATCTTTACACTACATTTTATTTAGACTTCAGCAGGGTGTTTTAAATATACCAGAAATACTCTTCCGCTTATGGTTTTACTGGAACAGTTTAGAAGAGCTTATTTTAAAGTCCTTCTGGTCATCCTTCACTTGTGCTTGGATGAACTTTGAATACCCTTCTAGAAATATGTAATTTTTATCACTACTTCAATATAAATAAGGATAGATTGTATTACTCTGCAGACTTATTAGGTAGATGCATACATAAATATATTTGATGGCCATTAACTTTTCCTTCTCTTCCCTGCTTTTCCCAGATTCCAGCAATTTATGCTATTCAAAGGGAGTTTTCCTTTTGTTATTTTATTTTATTTTTGTTTTTTAAATACTTGATTTCCCCTGGACAAAAGTGTTCAGTCTTTACCAAGAGACATGTGTGATGTTGGTCAAATCACTTCAGAGCTCTGTGTCCACTTTCTTTCTAGACTGTTGTTGGTCTTTTTAGCCTGCAGACTTTTGGGACAATGTTTAGCTGTACATTTCTGGAGTGCCTCACAAAATATAATCCCATTCTCAGTTGCAGTCGAAATATGTCTGTAAAACAAATAATAGAAAGAAAAGAAGCCAACTAATTATATAGACTATAATTTATAATTATCTATAAAGGCTATTAAATTGGGCAGTCTTTGGCTTGTTCTAATCTTCAGTGTCAGATCATTCTGTACAACAGTCTACATGACTTATATTTTATCATTGCAAGAATATACAGCAAGCTTTTTCATGTTTTCCCCTGGATTATTATCACCTCTTAGTTTTCCAGAAAGAACCCACTAAAGCAACCAGAAAAATAACAAACAGGATTAATCTTTACCACAGTTCTTACTTGTCATCCGCTCCTCCAGAATAAAACATTATATCATTTTGCAATGGAAACTTTTACTTGAAAATGCTTCTTTATAAATCAACAATATACTGAATATTCCCCTGAAAGGTTGATTCAACCTTTCAGGATTGCATGAGTTGAAGGAATAAAAACATCATACATTGTGGGTTCAAGCTGAAAAATATTTAAAAAGAAAACCAAACCAAATCAAAAAACAAAACAGAAAAAAAAAGAGAAGCAAGTATTTAAACATCATTGAATTACATTCAATTACACTTCTAATTTCTTAGAATGGATGATAAATACATAAGAAATGTACAGACAAAGTGAAAATGTGCCAAAAAAAAAATATGGATTTTTGGGTTATTCTAATATGGTTTTAAAATGCCACATGGTAAAATCAAGTATGTTTTAAAGAAGAGCAAAGCTGATCAAATGAGGATTAAAGAAAGAATGCTTCCAAAAATTTTACTTACATTGCTAATTGTTTTTCCCAACCAGAAGTTCTTCTAAATTGTTTTAAAGACTTGTTATTTCATGGATTAAGCAAGATAGCACTAGTAAAATTCATTTCTTTCAATTATAATTAACCTATGATTTTCAAAATCTTTTAAATGTTTTTGATCAATAATTCACAAAAGTGTTATCGACTTTAAAATGAATTTGTCCTGCAAAATATGTTAGAATTGTGTGAGTTCTATTGATATTGTTATATTGATATATATCTAAACCAAGAGCTACTGATGATTTATCCTCTAACATCCTTGGAATATCATTGCTTCTGAGAAT
>VXAV01005215.1:74263-85995 GCA_013399715.1 Alectura lathami
TACATTTTTAGAAGAAGGATTTTGGAGTCCATCTGAATTTATGTCCAAGACTTTTATATGAAATCTTTTATTTGATTTTCAGAATTAGATATAATAGTATTAAAGTGTTTTTCCCATTCTGGACATATATGATACCTGTGACTGAGTAAACAAAGCAAAACCAGGAAATGCTAGATTATGCATTAATATTTTCATTATATTCTAGTGTGGTTAACATCAGTGAATTCAATTTCCTTATTTGCAATTGTGGAAGAAGTAATAAGTTATTTCAATACAATTACTATATAAAACTATATGCACGTTAATAGCTCAAAGAAAGACTTGAGAAGGGAAATACAGACCAGGTCTCAGAGGCAGGGACTGGAATTCAATGATCCAAGGATCCAAGGTCCCATCCAACCCAAACTATTTTATGATTCTATGGTTCTATCATATAAGATACCAATGGAGTGCATGCATTATTGCAGATGTATCTCAAGAACCTAACGATGTTCCTACTCTCCCCTGGAGTTGCAATCCAGCTTTTCAAAAACACAACAGCATTACAATCTTCCAATCTAAGGATTATGGAAAAATCACAGTTCAGATTCTCCTGCCTAACTGGCAAGGCATCATATTGAATGTTCATGCCGTTGCTCCCCCATATCAAGGGTCACTGGCTTCTAGGTCATTTCTGGTCCCTGTGGTCATCTGAAGTTATCTACCTCCCATAATGGTCCTATAATTTTTTTTTTTTTTTTCAAGCTTTACCTAGGTGATCAAAATTTGTGAATCAAAACCATAAGCCATGGTCTTTTTTGACTAATTGTTTCTGCAACATCACTGACTTTAGGGGGAAAAAAATCTGAAATAAGAAAGAACATAAAAATTGAAAGGGAAAAAGGAAAATGTGACAACGAAATATTTGTTGATATTTTCTTATTCTACTTTATTCCCTTTCTTTCACACATGCTGTCAAACATGGCTCAGAGTCTCATCATATAAATAGATTTTGTAAACTAATAATCTGAAGTCTCTGCTTCAACTCTGCTCATCTGGAGACTTCAACTCTATATACCCTGTCTAGACACTCATTCTTTCTGTATTTGTGAATATGCAGGTGTTTAATGTATAAAAATCAGATGCACAAGTTTAATTAATGAATTTACAGTATTTTTTACCACCCTAATATAATGCTTAAAGAATTTTATCTTTCACCTATGGTACAGTCAGATGAACAATTTAAACTCTCATTTATTGAAAAAGTTATAATAATTTGGGATATGCCATTTTACTGGAGAAAAGTATATAGGAACTGAAATGATTTGATAGATTCTTGCAACAAGAACAAATGGTAGATTTTTTCCCATTTCTTGTCTATATAATTAATTACTTTGTCTACACCACTCATAATTATTTAAAAGGTAAGTAGAATTAGCAGTGAATTCGGGTGTTACATAGTCTACTGATTTTTTCTTCCTCTGGTCTATTTTGATTAACTTTTCTCGTATCTAAAATCTATAAAGATGAACAGACCCTAGCAAATTTTTTCCCTAATGGGTCGCAGAGCTAAATGAAACTCAGAAATGTTCAAATTTAATGTTATATTCTAGTTTGCATATTTTTCACAAAGAAGACACAGGTGAGATCTTCATTGGAATCTTAATATACCAAAGAGCAGGTGGGATACTCCTGTGTAGGATGTGGAACATGCAATTATGCCACAATCTTTACTCAGTTTTGGATGTTCATCAATAAACCTATACATCTTGAAATACATAAACCCAGAAAAAATAAAACAAAATTCTTCTATCAGAAGATACTTCTGTGTGCAGCCACAGATGGGAGAGCATTCTTTCCACAGTCTCAACATCTTCTGCAGTAATCTCTTAGCTTCTGAAAGTAAAAATGATGGAAGATGAATGTAGCCTCTAAGGAAGCTATCAAAATAAAGACACCCTATTGCCAGATCATGTTTATTTTATCACTGTGTGTTTACGAATAGGGGAATTATGAAGGAACAAGCTGTAAGAAAAAGGAAAAAAAAAAAATAGAAGATATTCCAATATCAAGATGTTTGCTTTTTTATTCTGTAATCCATCCAGTTACTGGAAATCTTCCAGTTAGTGGTGTTTCAAAGGTTAGGTGTACTGTCAACTATCTGTTGTGGTATAAAGGGTATAAACTGCATTTTCTGTTCCTGTTCTGCTGTCTCAGCCACCTCTGCAAGTGGCAGAACATGACAGGCACTTTACATTTCTCTGGGCACCACAGCTGCTCTTCTCACAAAATAGACAACTGGGTTCTTGATCTAAAAGGCATTTCAGATACTCCAAGAACAGCCTGAAGGACCTTCTCAGAGGACATCCAGAGGGCAGAAACAATGACACACACAGAAAAAAAAAAAAAAAAGAAGAGGATTTACTTGCCTTCCTTTCTTATAAGGTAATTAAAGTACTATAGATTCCACTAGGCAGCAGCTTAGAATCCCTCTTGAATCAATCCAGCCATACTGGTTAGCAGCCTTTACTTTTTCCTCTTCCAGGTGACTGATTGGTCACTGCTAAGAAAAGATAAAAATAGCAGATCAAGATGTATTGCTTGTTTCTAATTTTTTTCCACTTTCCAGAGGCCATGCAAAGAGACTACTGACAATTTACTCTCTTCTAGGATGTGTATGCTAAACCACAGTCTGCCACAACACAGTACAGGAGCATTTCACAATGGATTTGCAACAATGCCTTTTAATTAATCACCCTGCAGAGTTTCAACTGAAATTGATAGCATACACAGACACATTTGGAATTGTTTTAAAATCAAGAGTGCCAATATACATTTTTTTCCCACTCAGTCAGTCTTTGAATTTGGCAATAAAGCTGGCTGAATTCTTGCCAAGGTAATTCATTTAATCCAAACCTCTAACTGTATTTGGACAATTAAGGAGAGAGGTGGGAGCTGTTCAGTAAGTCAAGAGGATTTTATAAATAAAAATTTGTTTGCTATAATAGAAAACACTAGTAACCAAGTAAAATGATACAAATAGAAAGGTATTTTTCTGAAGAAAAATAAAAACAAAAAAATGACCTTTCTGTAATTATACGGGTTGATTTGTTGGGTGAAAAAAAAATAAAATACAGAAGCAGCAATGAAACCAGAAAATGAATGCAGACTCATGAAAATCCAAGTTCACATAGCTATTAGATAATGTCTGCTCCCCAAGGCAATAGAGATTACACTTCAAGCCCCACATAGAGACCACGTTGTTCTTTTAATATTAGATTTTTCTCATTGTTTTCTCCAGGTTCTGGTTACATACCGCACTAGGCTACATTTAATATGAGTGGCCAAGGACTAATTATAACAGTTATTCCACTGATTTAAGTCAAAATTGTGTTGGACTTTGTTTTAAACTACATTTATTGTTGCAGAGCATTTCTTACAGAGCAACGAGCATGTGAGCAACCCAAGCTTGTGAACAGCCCAGCTTCCCCAAGAACATTCCTGCACAAGATAAGGAAATCATATCTTGGAAAAACAACTTCAAGATGTCAAGGGACTTACTGAAGAACAACGGGGTTGGTCAGTTAGGCACCAATCAAATGTGGTAGCTAGGGGGCGTACTTTCAAAGCACTCAATTGTAACTGAGCACTTTATCTTGGTAGACCATATGGTCATTTCGGGGGGGATGTATAAACAAAACAACTGTGCAATAAATGGCTTTTGGCTTTTTGCTGCCTTTTACCTTTCTATGAATGCCTTGCTGTTTGATCTCCCATAATTGGCGCCCAACATGGGGCAATAATTTATGTTTATGTCTGATCTACTATTCTACTAACAAAATATTTATGTTGTGAAAACATGGTGATCTTTTACTGCACCAAATTTTATCTCTGCTAGAGTTAATATACTGTCCCTACTGCAAGATTATGGCGCGGTACAGACCAAGTCATACATTCCATAGTATTTTAAGGAAAGTACCATGGAAAGTCAGCAGGTGTTTAAATTCACAGAAGGCACACAATCTTCTTCTCTCTTTGGTTGTTTTTTTTAGGAATGAAACATGAATAATCAACATGTTTTATTTTCAAGCACTTCATAAACAAAAAAACAGTCTCTGTATTATACTCCAAAAGAACAATGCTAGAATAACAGTTCACTTCCTTAACTTGATTGATACAGCATCACAAATCATGTGCAACATCGTTGAAATGACAGGAGAAAACTTTTTCCTTTTTCTTTTTTTTTTTTTTTTTCCCTCAATGCTGTGAGTAGTGATTCTCCTTAGTTTCTGCGAACAGTTCATTTTCACCCGAAGACAGTAGAAGAGGAATATAATCATTTTATTTGTCATTTTTAAAACAAGATTGAGACTGATTCTTCATTGTCATGAACCATATATAGTCATTTAGCTGGTGTAGACTGGTCCCAGTTCAGCAATCTAGCTTAAGTACATGCCTGACTAAGTGTGCAAATAGTCCCATTATTTCAAAGGGAGTACTTATGTCCTTAAGGACAGGCACACTCAGGTAAGGCTGACTGACTCAAAGCTAGAGTAGGAGTCAGCCTCTCTCCAGCCAGCATCAATACTTCACACCACACATTGAAGCAAACACAAAAGGACTGTGGGGACCCTTTCCTAAGGCAAAGATTGAGCCAAAGGGTGAGTTAACAGGTCCTCAAAACAGTAATTAGGCTTGAAAAAGGCTGCCAAACAGCTGCAGCACTGTTTTAAGCAAATAAACACCATTATATTAACTATCATGGTATTCTCACACTAAATCATCTCTGTATGAAATAACTGTTTGAAACTTCTTAATGCACAAAATTGTGCAAAAACAAAGCTAACAGCATAATAACTGCATAAGAAATATTACAATACTTTTAATGCGAATCATAATGTAATGAAAACATTATTAATAATGCATAGAAACTGATCAAAGATGACAAATCATTGATTATATCTTTGGAACATCATTTCCATGTTGAAAATTGGTATTACTCTGTTTCTACAGCTAAAGCTCCTGGAGACGCCAAAGCCTAACATAGAATCATAGATTCATAGAATTGCTTGAGCTGGAAGGGACACTAAAAGGCCATCTAGTCCAACCCTTGGATCATTTTTGTGGCCCTCCTATGGACTCACTCCAACAGGTCCATGTACCCCTGTGCTGAGGACTCCCCATCTGGACGCAGCACTCCAGGTGGGGTCTCACCAGTGCAGAGCAGAGGGGCAGGATCACCTCCCTTGCCCTGCTGGCCATGCTGCTTTTGATGCAGCCCAGGATGCAGTTGGCTTTTTGGGCTGTGAGGGCACACTGCTGGCTCATATTCAGCTTGCTGTCCACCAGTACTCCCAAGTACCTTTCGGCAGGGCTGCTCTCAGTCCTTTTGTCCCCCAGCTTGTATTGATAGTGGGGGTTGCAGGGAACCTTTATGTACTTTTCACCAATTTAATTATATCAACTTGTTTTGCATTATATAATTGTATCTTGAATCAGTTGTGTTCTTTAAATTTACATGCTGGCAATGTTTAAAAGATATACGCAAAAAGCAAAGAAATTAATGGATTTGTAGATAAAGTAGATCTAAAGGTATTCTAAAAAATTATTTTCTAACAAACAATGATATTTTACAGTTTGATTTTTTTTTCCATAGGTCATATTTAGAGATTATTCATTTTTTTTCCCTATAAATCAGGACACTGAAACATTTGTTAAAACTTCATTAAACATAACAGTTTTGAAATGACTGTTTTTCTCTTATATTTTTTAAGCTTATCAACATCTGTCTTGCAAATTCTTGCAAACAGAAAATTTTAGGAATCTAGGTACACAAGTCCTTTTCTCCTTTCTTTTCTTTTCTTTTCTTTTCTTTTCTTTTCTTTTCTTTTCTTTTCTTTTCTTTTCTTTTCTTTTCTTTTCTTTTCTTTTCTTTTCTTTTCTTTTCTTTTTCTTCTTTTAATAGAAGCTCTGTTTTACATCTCCAAATCATGAAGTTACAGTAGTGTACACAACTCTAACTAATAACTTTGGCACTCTCAGATTTTGTAGCATTGTTTTCCAGGACCCCATCTCCCTTGTTCTCATCATTTGTTTCACCACACCAGAACACACAGATAGTTTGCTTCCTTTATGTCCTGACATCAGCCCGGTAGAACTGAGAACTACAGGTTGACTGTGGAAGTTCAAGGGAAGGATCTCTGCCACCATCTGCTGGAAAAGAGCAAGAAGGAGGCCTTGTTTCGTTCTCCAGCTCCCCACTTCTCAGGAGGAGCTTTCTGTATGGAAGTCCTCTGGGCAGCTACCTTTCTGCTGCACGTGTGCCACAGGAAAATGAGGTGATCATACAATGAGACCTTCTGAATAAACGGGTAGCAGTCACCATCTGCCACGTTTTAGACCTACTAATTTTACTGCCAGGAAAGAAGTATTAGTCCAAGAATGGTTCTCAAGCCACAATCCAAACAGGTCACTGGAGTGTTTTTGTTGCACATGAGCCAATGTCACTGGGCTTTACATCACAGCTAGAGGCAACAGCATAGAAAATAACTACACAGAGGAAACAGTACTGCTTGCAACATGTCTCTAAATATAACAGCCTGCCAGGAGACAGGCACCTAGCAATTTTCTAGAATGCCACAAGGTATTCCAAGCATAAAAGCCAAAGAAATTTAATGTTTATTATTATTATTATTAAAGTGGGAACACAACTCAATGCATTTATTTCAAGAACTGTTAAGCATTTAACCCCCACTGATCTTGTTTGAACATTATACCAATGGGGTATTAGCACACGTGAGGTCAAGAGATCAATAGTTTTTTTTTTTTTTGGAATACACACAGTCGTTTCATTGCATATTTCCTTTTCCTACACTGTACCTATTTCTTGTACCTATTATTCTCATTTAATCCCATTTCACTTATCCTTCATATTTCCCTATTAATCTTCTAAAATATCTTGTTTTCTATGCCTCTTCTTCCTATCCAGCTTTATTTAACCTATTCAGATTGTTATTTTCCTATCTTCAGCAGCATTTCCTTCAGTTTTGTAACCCCTTGTCTATCACTGTCTTTTCTTCCTGTAACCCAATGTCGGTATCTATGTGTCTTCTTGGCCATAGTTATCTGTTATTTTGAGTGTCTGTCCAAATCTTTTCTCCTTTGAATCTCTCCCAGTATACCTCCACTTCCTATGCTGCCAAGTGTCACACACAGGACAGTTAGCAATCTCTTTTCTCCATTCAGCCAAAGGACTCCCTGAAAAATCTTCATGCAGTATATGAATCTGTACTAAAGCTAGTACTACACACCAAATTAGACAAAACATTCCTGCCATCTGTTCAGAGTAGCTGTACAGAGTTGCACAGACATCAGTTTTATTGCAAAACAACAAATTTTATTGCTCTTACAAACCCCAGGGACGTGAGCACCGTCTACAGGCATCTGATTACTTATACATGCATGTAGATATAAAGCATTTCTCTATTCCTGAACCTAGCAAAATTCATCTTTAAATAATTTTTTTTCTGTCGTTTTTTTTTTTTTTTTTTGTCCTAGAAGATCTTCAATTATGTGTCTGTTCAGATTACTGCATGGTAATATCTAGATTTCTGGCCTGGAAGGGAAAAGATAACTAGATGGTTAAAATGATTTCTTTTATATTAAGATAAGCATACATATAATTAACGCACAAAATTGATCTATACATATATATATGAGTACACACTCATAGTAATGGTAATCTTAGCTTTAAATCATTTGCTCTTTGCTTTTATCCTAAGAAAGCCTACCCAAAGAACAACAACAAAATCATAATCCCACAGTAATAACTTCATATAGTGCAGTGAGAATATACTTTATTGATACCCTGAAAAAATCTTATCTACAGAAAGGGTATGAGGAATGAGAGATTCCAAAATATGAATTTAATTTGGGTAAGTATTTGATACATATACATCACAGGCAGAGCTGGACAGGAATATCCTAATCAGAATGATTTTGTAAGAAATGCACTTTCCATGAACTCTTAAGGTTCAGTAGAAAACTTCTGATTTTCTTGCAAGTACTATACTTCTTGTGAGGAGAAAAAAAAAAATAGCATGAAGAATCTATGGTCTTTCATTTGCTTATGGTCCAAATAATATTATTTATTTCATGCTGTTCAGTTAACATGTTTTAATATTAAATCGATTTCAACAGTTATACTTCATTACATCACAGGATTGGTATAGTTCGTATTTGATGATGTTTTGGGTTCACTGTCTGTTGCTCTTGTTGCACTCTGGGGGCAGATAGTTTAAAATTAACAATTTTTATTTTAACAGTAGGGAATACAAGAGCCACCGTCCAATTTAACTGATAAAAAAGGTAGAAATGGCCTTTTTGTGGAAAAGATAAAGCTTGCTCTAAATGAAGACTTTCTTCCATTTTCGTTTCTTGCATGAGGAAGACAGTAGGGGCTAAACCTATACTACACCAGTTAATCAAGTGTGCTCAGAAGCTTTTCCCAGGTACAAGGAGCATGGAACAGCTGGGATCTATGATAATAAATTGTCTTCATCTCCACCTCAGGGGTTTCTGTAGGCAAGCTGAATACTGGGAATGGCCCTTGGAGTGATGTAAATCCTGAGCTATGCCAAGAAACTATTTAGGATTAGCTAATTTACACTTAGGGAACATAGGAATAATTTAATGGAATAGACAAGCACATTCCTGTGCCCAGAAATGCTCATTGGCTCTGATTAATCTACTAGTATAAACATAGCCTTAGAGGATTAAAAAATGAACCTAATCCTAGAGACAGTCTAGTCAAGGTATACTTCCCAACACTGTATATTATGCTGTGGGAAACCTGGAATCACACAATATTCAAAGATTGTCTCATTTGAGACATGTAATGGGAGATGTACAGTGATATTAGTCCATGATAAGGAAAATTTACAACATTTTTTTTAACATCATTCACATGTATATGCCAATCATCAAACTAATTCAGAGCAATGACTCTGGACTCTATAAATATATATCACAGATGAAATACGTTCATGGATATCCTCCTGATTTTTGCCACCAGCTAAACTGTGAGTTTCAAGATATTACAGAATATAATCTAACATGTTACAGTAATGAAGAGGTAATAAACCATACAAAACAAATTGTACTAAATTCTGGTAATAAAGTGCTGACTTAATTAAGGATATAATTAATTAATTACTTTTGCATATTTTTAGTGGCTAATAACAGTATAATATCTATAACTTTAAGTCTGACGAAAGAATCTTACATATTTTAACAGAATACCTGATCCAAAATGATAAAGACCATGTTCTGGCAGTAAAACCTATGCAGCACAGTGGCATCAGAAACATTGCCCATGTTCTTCAACATTTTCTTCTGGATGAAGACAGTACTTCCAGAGCAAAGATTAAGTTTCCATCCTAAATGTTAGTTTTCTTCCGAATGCTAAAGAGCTTCTGTGAAAGAACACGTATAAGGACACTTGGGCTAGCCTCTCGTGTTACCCTAACAGCAGCATTCTTACAGCAATTCTTCCACTTTGAATTCAAATAATGAGTTAAGCTTCTATCCTTTCCTGGTATACTATCCTACCTGAATTCTCCTCAACATAAAATACTGCTCTAAGCAAAATATTTTGTTGGTCTAAAATGCCATTTAATTATGCTGCATTTTACTGGATGAATGAAAATGAATTATCAAAAGGGCTACCAAGATTTAACAGTGGATTTCTGCACTGTTTTACTACTTGTGCCAAGTGTAATTAAGAGTTTCCTTTTAATTTTTAAGTTTATGAAAGATAAACACAAATGGAGGTACTCATTGTGTATTGTACCATACCTTTCTCTACTAGTTAGTGAGAATAAGTCTTTCTCTGACTGATAGCCTGAAGATCCCCTTTCCATGCTTTCACATAAGGTTGTATGTGTGCTTTTAAATTGCTTTGTGCATGTACCTCAAAGCTCTGGAAAAGCACTTTTTAAAAATCTTAATATAAAATACATCAATGTTTAAACACTTCAGATACTCTTAAACTTTTACCTTGAGCAGTTTTATTCAATTTGAATTAAAATATATTTCTTTAAAGGTTGAGAAGAAACTGGAACATGAAGATACACACACTAAAACCATGCATGCTTAGTGCTTACCTGAAGAAGTATTTTAGATGGATATAACATTTCAAGTGCCTAGATATAAAGTTTCAAGTGCAGAGAGAACTAAATAGAATACTGTGGGCAACTACCTCGACGAGTAGAATGTGTACAAGAAGCAGAAAACAAGGAGAATTATTTTTATGAACTTATATCTTCTAAATTCCCTAAAACCATTAGTGTAGCATTTCAGTTTTCATAATTCAAAAATTGAATTTCCCATTTTTCTTTCAAAGTTTCTGAGTGATAAAGGAGAGTGTCTGTCATTATGAAAAACTTAAATCAAATGAGAAGACCTCCACCTGTAATCCAGGGCAGCGTTGTCTTACATAACAAAGAAATTCAGGCATGAAAACTAAATTCTGCTTGGAGCTATACCGCTCACCAAAACAATGGAGGCTACTCCATGCACTTCCTTGCTCTTCCTTAATCTTTATCTTGTTATCTCTACTCAGACTGAAGCATTTCTGAAGATGTTAGATTTCTGTAGCTCTCTACTGCATAAACCATTTCTTGGAAGCTTAACATATGACCACCAACAACAACAATAAATGTGGCATTACCTATAAAAAATAACCACAAAATGTAATTTCTCCAGTAGGATAAAATAGAATCTTAGAAATAAATTCCTCATGTATCTGCATAAAACAAATAGATACATATCACTTTTTTTTTTTTTAATAAGAAACATGTGACTTATTTTTTTTAAGACTGCCTTTACAACTAGAGTCATTCCAAATCTCACCCAGTTGTTATTGCCAATGCACTCAGCAAAAGATTGGTGCTTCCGCTTGAAGTTATGAGTTATCAGAATGGGTACTCTCCACTATCTCAAGACTAATTACACAGATTCTAAGTTCTTTCTATTTTCAGTAAAATAAAGATTGGCACTGATTTTCTTGTACAACTCAGAAGCCCACAGAAGGAAACAATTTGTCAGAAAAAAATAAAATAACAATACAATGCCAGATGCATGGAAATTGCAGGTTAAGATGTTGTAACAAGTCCTACAATGCACGAGTACCCCCAGCAATTGCCTTGCAGATGTAAGTTGGCAGTAGTATTGCATCCATCTGTCTTAGTGTCGTGCATTGTGCTTGGGTAAAGGATAAAAACTGTCTTCTAAATTCAAAATATAAACGTGCCAGGGAAGAGTGATCCTTTTCCCCATTCTAATGTATTACTTAAAATACAATTACTCCCAGGCTTGCAAATCAACTAGCGGACATCCCAGATTATTACATGGCAAATCAAGGCTTGTACTCCGCGATGAAAATAAGTACATTAGACTAATGATCACCCTAAAAACAGGTTTGTTTTTTCTTTTTGTTTATTTGGTTTCTCTTTGTTGTTGTTTGGTTGGTTTTTACATTTTGTNAAGATGTTAGATTTCTGTAGCTCTCTACTGCATAAACCATTTCTTGGAAGCTTAACATATGACCACCAACAACAACAATAAATGTGGCATTACCTATAAAAAATAACCACAAAATGTAATTTCTCCAGTAGGATAAAATAGAATCTTAGAAATAAATTCCTCATGTATCTGCATAAAACAAATAGATACATATCACTTTTTTTTTTTTT
>VXAV01005215.1:116185-142272 GCA_013399715.1 Alectura lathami
TTTTTTTTTTTAGAGATACTTATATAGCTTTTTTTTTTTTTTTTTTTTTTTTTCTGTAACAAATATAGTGGAACAAAAATAACAAATACTTTATCTGGAGAATTCTGCTAAGTGTACCAATACCAGCTGCCTACTCCCCATCTCCAACCTACTTCAACATTTGCTTGACCATGGCATTCCTGACAGCCAGACGCAGTGTCCATTTCATAAGTGGCTAATCCACATAAGATGGTTCAGATTTGGTCCTTTTTTTTTTTCCTCTTATAGCAAGCCTTTGTTTGCTTGGCACAAAACAACTCTAGCTATGATGAACATCTCCTTAAATAACTATGTTTTGATTTAAGAAACAATGCTATCAACCTGCTTTCTCACAAGTTCTGTACAGATGTATTTTAAAAAATACATGCAAAAACAGAAGGAAAATGCTAAGTACATGTGAAAACATTTGATAGTGAAAAGCTCCTACTTTTAAGGAAAATTAGTAACTTGTGCTTAATTTTAAAGAAAGATGATTCAAGAATTGGGCTCGACTGTGTGGTTAGAACAAAAGTACAAACAGTACAGGTTGATGGGGAGATGAGGGGGAAGTCTGAATTGTACAGGCAGATACAAATTGAAACAGCTGAGTACCAATTTGACCATTTGAGATAGAAATATCTGACAGCTAAGTAATAATGCAATGGATTTTTGACGCAGTTGCCAGTGCAAAGCGCTGCTCAGAATGCCTGATACTTATATCAGCACAGAGAACAAGGGGATGTCATTCAAAAATTAAATGTATGCAAAAAAAAGTTGAATTTCTTTGGTGGCAAAAACTTTGTTGTTGTGAATTTACCCTTTGACCATATGTATTAACTAATGAGCATTCCACTTGTCAAAGAAAACATCCGTCTTATTGTACTTCTGAAGCGGTCACAGCTTATCAGAAAGCAAATTTATGGTAAAATAGCCTAAAGCAATAAATTCCTCCCAGGCCCTAGACATCCTGGCTGTTTACAAAGTCAGCACATAAAACAGAGTAGGGAGCTTTTAAGAACTTAATCTGAGGTGGAATGGGGAAAAAACTGATCATTTATCTTAAATTTTTGAGTGTGACTCTTCGCTGATAACTCTTTTCTGATTAATCAAAATCCTATATTTAAGAGGAAGAAAAAGTTTTGCAGTAAGACATCAGTTATACTGGAATAAATCCTGCTCATGCAATGTCTAATGAAAATTGTAGAGTAAAGAGGGTAAAGAATAGACAGCTTGTCCACTCAGACAGGTAAAAAGAGATCCATTCTTAACCTGCTTCTCTTTCTGACTGTCCTCACAGCTACTTAAGGAAAGCCCCCTTTTCTACAGAATTACTTTATTGGGAAGAAATAGGAGATGAAACTAAAGACATTTTCCTTACAAAGCAAGGTACTGAGTTTATCTCGAGAAGATAAGGATGTCTTGAGATCACTGAGAAGTCAAGGCTATAGTGGTCCTCTCTTAAACGAAGCCCTGTCAAACTCTTGTACTTTAGCAGTACCTCAGACTTCACATTCTGTTTGATGCCAAATGAGTTCTTCAAAAGTCATTGCCTAGCTCTACAGTCTGATGTCATACAACAGGATAAAAATGTCTGTTCTGATTATTTGGATGTTGTTGACCAATAAGCAACAAAACAAAAAGTAAAAACAGAGCAGAGGAGGATTTCTCAGGGAGAATGAGATATAGAGTATAAATTGGTGTAGAGAGCAGTCATGAAAAGGAACAGAAGGCACAGAAAGGCTTTTTTCTGACATTTTTCACAGAATCATAGAATGGCTGGGGTTGGAAGGGACCTCAGAGACCACCTAGTTACAACACCCCTGCCGTGGACAGGGCTGCCAGCCACTAGCTCACTAGATCAAACTGCCCAGGAACCCATCCAGCCTGGCCTTGAACACAGCCAGGGATGGGGCAGCCACAACTTCTCTGGGCAGCCTGTGCCAGTGCCTCACCACTCTCTCAGGGAACAACTTCTTCCTAACGTCCAACCTAAACCTCCTCTCCTTCAGTTTTAGTCCATACTTTTCATTTTCTTCCTCTATTATTTTATTTTATTTAAAAATAATTACTGGAAACACGACTAATAATATAGAACTTCTAAATTTTCTTTCATATCAGTCACTTTTCTCCTTCAGCTCCACGATCTAAGTAAATTACAACATTGAAAGCCTGGAAAAAGTTGTTGAAGACTGTAACTGAGTTTAAGCTATTTTTTTTACTATTTCTTTATTAAAAAGACCACCTACCTTGAGGGCAAAATTTCTCATGATATACTTCACTTCAGCTAGGGAAGTTTTCACCACGTATATCAGCTTCCTCTTTTTGCATTTGGCAACAAATATTTTTTTATGGTACTATTCCACAGAAACATATCACCACCACACAGAATTAAGCAATAAGAGAAAAGATTCCATGGACTAACTAGTGTCCATATCACTAATTGTGATCCATAAGAATACAGTCATAAAGTTTTAACTCAAAGAACTAGAGCTTTTACCTTAAGGAACTTATAAAATCAACAGAAATTCTGTTTTTTAATGGAGACAACTTTACACAACAGAGAGAAATAATCAAGGAAAATATCTACACCTTTTTAAACGTAATATTCAGTATAGCATGTTTTCCAACATCTACCTGCTACAGTCACATGCTTCAGTAAAGCAGTAATACTGAGAAAGACAACCTTAACACACTTTGAAGAGTAAAACTATACTGTATATCCCACCAACAGTTTTATTTCTTTCTTTCCATAATCTTATTAATATTACTGTAATTAAATACTAATGAACATGTTGTCCTCTGAAACATTATAAAAATTGTTAAAGTTACTTTTCAGACTAAGATATTTAATATAAAGTATAAAAATATGTCTAGAAGATTCCTAAAACACCTTCATGATAACTTTTTGTTACAGGAGCCAACCAGGAAAGGTACCCTCCTAGATTTGTTCCTTATAAACGGAGAGGGCCTCATGGGTAAAGTGACTGTATTGGCCATAGCGACCATGAAGAAGTCAACCAACTTTCATAAATGCACACATATATGAATGACAGAGTCATGGGGTAGTATGGTCTATATTTTGACATTGTCCTTTAATAAACAAATGAATAATAAAGCAGAGAGATATTAGACCAGGTATCAAATTAAAAGTTAATATTTACAAAGACTAGTAAAAAGGTAAATGTCGTATAATTGACCTAGATTATTAGTAGTCACATTTTTTATGTATGATGTGATAACATAAATGTTAATAGAGGGCTCAGACACATTAATTAAGACTTGTTACATCCCTGTAGATATATGAAATCAACTGTATAATCGATTCATCCTCAAGCACATCCTTTACACTGCAAATTGTCTGTGCATGAAATAGGGATGAAGAGTTCAGTGTGACAGTCCTATTTAAGAAGAAGAAATTCACATGCAAACAACTGAAACCAAAATATTATTTTGCAAACTAACTTGTTTCTAAAGAAAGTGCAGATCTGCATGTGAAGCTAACTAAGGAAATTTGAGGTTATTAAACTCAGCTCTGAGGAAGGTACATGAATGCACAGTAAATTCATTGAAACAGCTCAAATGGTACAAATCTTATTGTAACAGATTTATCATAAAGATAACAACACTTCATACTTGACAGCACTGATGCCCTCTCAGATAAAATTGTTCAGCTGTTGCATTTGCATAGTCATTGTAGTAATTGACAGTATAATCTTCTGTATCTACACATCTCACACCTTTGTTATTCATCCCAATCTGTATTAGTCCAATATATACTAGGTTGTCTCCTCCCACCATTAATTACCCTGCCCTTTTTTTGACACATCAGACACACCCTTCTCCAGCCCCAGAAATCAGTTTTGACACACAAACATCATTGCATACTGCCACCCTCATTCATCCACCTTATGGTATCTTAACAGTCAAATTTCTATTGACAGTTATGTAGTTGTCCAGTCTCACAGGAAACCTCAGTAGCTCATTGGACATTCTCTCTCCAGCAAACGGAATCCAAACATAACTCTTTAATCAAGCTTACTTAGAAGTGCACATATGGATATTTCTGTCTCTATATTAAACAATGCTACCATCTCCCTAGACATCTCATGCAAAGCACTCTACCTCTGTCACTACTCCAGATAAACAGATTGACTACCCTATAGCTTGCACATGGAACACATCTGCTCTTACTCTTTAAGGAACCTCACATCTTCAGCATTTGCTTTCCATGCATCCCAAGTACTGAAATAATATGTATACCATTCTTGACTGGACTCTCAGGTCCGTATGGGTGTGGGGCTGGGGACTGGGGAAAAGTAGTAACTGCTGATAATATTGCAAGTGCAGAAGAAATTAGAGTACATACTCTAGACACTAAAGTGACCGCTAGTCAAGGACTAAGTTCAGTTTGTTTTCTGTTTGTTGTTGGGGAAAATGAGGGGGAAACTCCTATTTTTTAAATGGAGAGAGAGAAGATTTATCATGTAACTGTGTAGGAGTTTCAGCACTGAGACATTTGATACTGATCATGGAAGTCAAGAATCAGTGGGTAGCAGTGTAAGTGAAAAATTAAAATTCATGACAAATTCTGCTGTCAAGATAGTTATTATGATTAGCAATCATGAGCAATTCTTAAGCATTCATGCTCTAGGTAGCTTTGAACACAAAAAAAAACCTATTCACTCTGTATCTTTTTTTATTTTTTTCTAATGTTTCAGTAGCCATTTTAAATTTATATATCTCCAGAGGAAAACTAGTAAGAATGAGTATTTCCTAGGCCTGATATGTTTACTGTGTTCAATGTTTAACAGAGCTTCAGTGACAGAATAATGGCTTTCTAAACTGATTGCTCCTCAATCCTTTTCTTTCTCTGGAACACAAGATATATTAAATGGCAAGTTTAAAACCAGAACAGTCCATGATTTCAGTTGAAACTACTTCATTTTTTCTTTCAAAAATATAATAACATGGACATTTCCAAATCAATACTCAGTGAGTTTATCATAGAATCATAGAATCATTTGAGTTGGAAGGGACCTTTACAGGTCATCTAGTCCAACTCCCTTGCAACGAACAGGGAACAAGTACAGCTGGATCAGGTTGCTCAGAGCCCCATATAGGCTGATATTGAAGGTTTCTGGGAATGGGGCATCCACCAACTCTCTGGGCAATCTGTGCCAGTGCTTCATCATCCTAACCATAAAATACATTTTTCTTATATCAAGTCCAAATTTCCCCTAGTCCTATCACAACAGGCCCTGCTAAAGAGCCTGTCCCCTTCTTTCTTACAGCCCCCCTTTAGATATTGAAAGGCTGCTATCTGGTCTCCCCAAAGCCATCTCTTCTCCAGGTTGAAGAGCCCCAACTCTCTCAGCCTGTCCTCACGGGGGAGCTGTTCCATCCCTTGGATCATTTTTGTGGCCCTCCTCTGGATGCGCTCCAACAGGTCCATGTTCCTCCTGTACTGAAGACTCCCCATATGAACACAGCACTCCAGGTGGGGTCTCACCAGCGCGGAATAGAGAGGCAGGATCACCTCCCTTGACCTGTTGGTCATGCTTCTATTGATGCAGCCAGGATACTGTTGGCATTCTGGGCTGTGGGGGCACACTGCTGGCTTATGTCCAGCTTCTCCAAACATCTTTCAATATGCCTTTATAACTGAATATCTTTCTAAACTATGAAGCATAAGAGGCTTCTTTTTAAAATGAAGGCCTGTGAATCTAAATATTAATTCTGTATTTTATCTTCATCTTAAGTTCTTTCTAAAAAAAAAAAAAAAGTTTAATTTTTTGTGATCAATGAAGTTATTAATCCTTATAAATTTGAATGCGGAGACCTGTCTGTACAAGATCATTCACAGTATCAGTTTTTCACCTCAGACACACTGGCAAAGCTCTTGTCCAATCTGATTAGCCAAAACAAAAACCAGTTGGCAAAACATTTTTTACCATTTCCCTTGGAAGAAAGTAGTCTCCAATGGACTGCAGTTGAAATCATTCACAGTTAACAAGGGGTGCCTACTAGAAAGTCACATACTGTGCATGTGAAGCTCAGCTGTTTCTCCCCGCTATTACAGATTCTTTCTGCTATTAGGTAAGATTATTTTGAATTCCATGGCTCTGCTGTATAATAAATGAACATTTGCGCATTTTAATTGCCATCTAAATGGTTTTTTGCAGCATTTCTTCTGCACTTTTGTCCTTCTGTTTCTCAGTGTTCTTGTCCCCATCACCCTCCAGCTCTTAATCCAAATGAAGCATCAGCTCTTTCCTCATTTTGGATCTCATTGTACAATAGACGCACTGTCTCTGATACAGAATCATAGAATCACAGAATTGCCTGAGTTGGAAGGAACCTTTAAAGGCCATCTAGTCCAACTCACCTGCAGTGAACAGAGATATTTATAGCTAGATCACATTGCTCAGAGCCCTGTCCAGCCTAACCTTGAAGGTCTCCAGGGACGAGGCATCCATGACCTCTCTGGGCAACCTGTGCCAGTGCTTCACTACCCTCAGGCGTATCGACCATACCACACAGCTTGGTGTCTTCTGCAAACTTGCTGAGGGTGTGCTCAATCCCCCTGCTGATGGCATTAATGAAGATATTTATGAGTATTGGTCCCAGAACGGACCCCTGAGGGACACCACTCGTCATTGATCTCCATCCAGACTTTGACCCATTAAGCACCACTCTCTCAATGCAGTCTAGCAACCAGTTCCTCATCTATTAAAGAGTCCACTCATCAAATCCACATCTTTCCAGTTTAGAGAAAAAAGAATGTTAAAACTGGACAGTATGGAATACTGGTATATTACACATAATCCTTCAATAGCAAAATGTTACCCTTATCAGATTAACAAAGAATATTTGTAAATTGATAAGCATTGTGTCCTAGAGGAAACAGGAAAGGACTTGGGAGAGCTGTTCTGACTTTTAGTTGGGAGAATCAAACATATGGCTTGTGAAGCTGATTATAAATAAGCACAGCATATTATAAGCATTTGCTCACTTCAAGCCTTCTTAAAAAAAAGCACTGAATTGCTGGAGGAATGAGTGCCTGTAATATCTTGGCTTGTTAAAACCATTTGTTTAATGCAAGCCATTTAATTTATTCCAAATTCTAAATCCACAGAATCCAGAGACGCTTTCGGAAACAGCCAAGCCAGGTGTAGTAAGCTAAGCACAGCACTTGATACCAAGGAAGGTGTAATCCCAGCTCTCTGATACTGGCATTCATGCTGGTTCATGTGTAGTGCAAAGAGTAGCAAAGCAGCCCTGGCCTTGACCTAGGAACATTTAAGAATAGCTTCACACTAGCAAAATGCCTTTCCTACAGCTGACTAGGGACTCCAAGAGAGAATAAATAATAAGTAAGATTTCAGTCACGCTTAGCTCTTGACATTAGGTCTTTACTGGTTTTGTATACAACTGTGCATGCACACAGACTTTCTCAAGCATCTACCACTCGTCCTTTCAAGCATTCCTTTGCAGCACCGGTTTCAGCACAATCAGTTTTGCGGATTTCCCTTTATTTCGTTCTTCATCCTCACAGGAATCCATTTTGTGCATTCACAAAACACTTCTAGAACATTTTACTGAAGTATCTCCTTTATTCTTCTTTATAGACAAGATAATCTTTTTCTAGTAGTCCAAAGATTTATTTGGTTATAACTGTTGTCTGATACACTGCATATCTGTTTCTTTTCCAAAACAGTTGGTTCATACGAATATCGCTTCAAATAGTCAAGGAGAAATCTCACTGATTATTTGTTTTATTCACTACCATTTCCCTGATGGTCTGCCTCTCTGCTGTCTCTGCAAATAAACACGGTGTAGTACAATATACAGAGGCTTTCTAAGGGTGGAGGAAAGGATCTTCTCTTCTGGTCTTCGTTGGTGAGAGAGTTATTCTTTTTGATTTGTGTGGAAGTCTGTCCTTACTTAACAAAAAACAAACAAACAAACAAACAAAATATTAAGCTAAAACACTCTGCTAATGTGCTGTTAATAACAATTCCCCACCTGTGATCATTTGATCATATGTCCACAGCCTAACCTCCTGCTTTTTCTATAATAGCAAATAAACCACAGAGAGGAAGTTCTACCACAAGAGATATCTCAATTTTCTACACACACACACCAATTTTACTGAAGCTAACTGGAGATTTTGGCCATTTTCGTTTGAACTCCCACAGAAGTGTCCAGCAGCTTCTGACTTTTCATACTAGGAGTTCAGAAGTTTTGAAGATATCTGTAAAACCTTTTCCCTGTTCTTGCTGTGAACTTCTCTCCTCCTGCACTAAAAGCTGGATCTCATGTCTGACCACTGCTCTAGTACAGAGGTTCATTCTCTGAAACTCTTGTCCTGCAGAGGAAAAATGTCATTTAAATTAAAAAGGATGAAGCTTGCTCTCTAGGCTGGGAATGGGTCACACTTTTATCCCCCACAGCAACATAAAGACAAGAGCTCAGCACAACAGCAACAAGAAATCTTTTAAGTGAAATCCTAAATGCTATCTCTCCCCTTTAATTATAAAAGCTGAGGGTTAGCTGGTACCTTTGAATATCCTCCAGATAAGCTGGCAAATCAGCATTTTGCTTCCTTTCCAAACTCAGCTCTACCTGGCTTCTTCTTACACATATTTAGCAGACTTAGAAAATTTAATGCAAATGTTCTACTTTTGCTTAGAAACTACACACAAATTTAATCTAGTTTTGTTAGAGTTTTTCATTGCTCAATGCATTCAAGAAAACTAGCACCATTTTTATGAACCAATTCAGCCTTTTTAGAATGTAATAGCATGCTACTACAGACAATCTTTTGAGTAAGACTGCAAGTCAGTATTTAGATAACTAATTTACAGAAGGCTGTACTACATTTTTATTACTTGTTCTGACTAAGCATGAATTAACCTTAGAGTTGTAATGGCAGTTAATGAAAAAAAAAGTATAATAATGCTTCTAATCCTGTACCTCCAAATGTCCAGGGTTAATATTCAGTCTAGGAAGCATTCTGTCCTAATTAACATGCAACTAAATAGTTTAGCTGATTTTTGATCCTGTAGCCACATCTCAGTTTTAATATATTTCAGTCTGACTCTTTTCTTCTATCCTTCATGCCTATATTCTTGTGGGCTATATATATATGTACATATATATGTGTATATTTTGTATTTTCATTGCTAGAGAAGAAATCACTGCAGTTAGTTTTAAATAAGGCTTCATAAAAGAAAAGATAGATACTCCTAGACAGTTACAATGCTTTGTGAACTACTGAACTGTGCTATGGGTTGACATATCCTCAAAACTACTGCTAAATCACAAAGGCTCAAAAGTCAGAACAGATTATTGAAATGCTCTTAAATGGTTCTTTGACACCATTTTTACTTGAGCTGTTAGGATATACTGCAGCATGAGGAGACATTCAGAATAGGTTTTTGACATGAAATACATTACTACCTGTCAGAGTATGCAATGGAGATCACAGCATGTATGGACTTTTCATATATTACATGATAGATAATGGCTTCTTTAAAAGTGTTTTAGGATGTACTACATTAACCTGTAAAGTAACATATGGCTATATGCATTTTAAGGTTATTACATATTTACTCAATAAAATATTAAATACTTTGAACTATTGATATGGTGAAGTGTGACTTTTTATGTAAGTTTTATAATAATATATATATTCTTTGTTTTTCTTATTAAGTAATCTCAATGCATCTGAAATATATTGCATGTTCATTATAATCTTCCGATGTTAGCAATTCCTGAAATTTAATCAGTCATTCTATATTCTACATTGTCACCTTTGCATATCTATGTGCTGTTTTACAACTTACTAAACTGCTATTCAGGTCAGCCATGGTCCTTATCCTTGTGTTCAATGTCCTGAATTGCTTCAACACTTCAAAAGAAACAATTTTTTCTTTCCTGATTACAAGTTGCCACCAGAACAAGCACTTTTACACTTCATGAGGGTGGGGACAGAGCATAGTTTGTTTCCTTACCTGACCAAAGGGGCACTACACCTATCCATTCCTTTCTACCTTTGATTTCATGTATCTTCAAAAGCAGAAGACTACAGAGGTTAAAATCCAAGCTAAGCTTCTTTCCCCAAGGAGTCCATCTTGGGACCGGTGCTCTTCAACATCTTTATTGACAACTTAGACTGTGGGATGGAGTGCACCCTCAGCAAGTTTGCTGATGACACCAAGCTGAGTGGTGCAGTGGATTCCCCTGAAGGAAGGGATGCCATCCAGAGGGACCTGGACAGGCTGCAAAAGTGGGCCCACGAGAACCTGATGAGGTTCAACAAGGCCAAGTGCAAGGTGTTGCACTTGGGTCGGGGCAGTCCCAGGTGTGTGTACAGACTGGGAGAAGAACTCCTTGAGAGCAGCCCTGCGGAGAAGGACTTGGGCGTTGTGATCGATGAAAAGTTGGACATGAGTCGGCAGCGTGCTCTTGCAGCCAGGAAGGCCAATGGCATCCTGGGCTGCATCAAGAGAGGGGTGGCCAGCAGGGACAAAGATGTGATCGTCCCTCTCTACTCTGCCCTTGTAAGGCCTCACCTGGAGTGCTGTGCCCTGTACTGGGCACAGGACAAGAAGGATGTGGAGTTGTCCAGAGAGGGTCCAGAGGAGGGCCACCAGAATGATCAGAGGGCTGGAGCACCTCTCCTATGAGGAAAGGTTGAGGGAGTTGGGATTGTTCAACTTGGAAGAGAGAAGGCTCTGGGGAGACCTCATTGCGGCCTTCCAATACTTAAAAGGAGCTTACAAGTGGTGGTGGACAGACTTTTTATGCAGGTAGGATAATGGTAGGAGAAGAGGGAATGGGCTAAAACTGAAAGAGGGGAGGTTTAGGTTGGACATCAGGAAGAAATTCTTCCCTGAGAGAGTGGTGAGGCGCTGGCACAGGCTGCCCAGAGAAGTTGTGGCTGCCCCATCCCTGGCTGTGTTCAAGGCCAGGCTGGATGGGTTCCTGGGCAGTTTGATCTAGTGAGCTAGTGGCTGGCAGCCCTGTCCATGGCAGGGGTGTTGGAACTAGATGATCTCTGAGGTCCCTTCCAACCCCAGCCATTCTATGATTCTATGATTCTGCTTAGTCATTTAAGCCACATTGACTGAACTGAGACACATAAACAACCATAAAATCAGCAAGTATGAGAAAGTTTTCCAGCATCCAACCTCAATGAATAGGGGCCTTCATAGAACTTTGAAGACTAACTTGCTGATAGTCATTTCAAGGCACCTCTAACTAGCACTTATTGAAATTTGAGGCATTAACATTATTAATTTAAAAATATTATCATTTTTAGCTATGGTTTTTGCAAACAGGGGAAAGTTATTGCCTTGAATTTTTATGTTGATGCTCAACAAGTATTTCTTCTTATTATTATTAAAAAAAAAAAAAAAAAAAGCTGAATCACCTTCTCTTAAAAAGTTGTTAAATCAATGTACCTAGGACTTCTGTTTCTGATGAAGTTAAAGTATAAGTCTTTTTAATTTTGATGATACATGTTGAATTTATTTTCTGTAGATTTCAACTAAATATAGAATCATAGGACGGCTTGGGTTGGAAGGGACATTTATGACTATCCAGTTCCAACCACCTGCCATGTGCAGGGTTGGCATCTACTACAACAGGCTGCCCAGGGCCCCATCCAGCCAGGCCTTCAACATTTCCAGGGACAAGGAACTCACAGCTTCTCTGGGCAACATATGCCAATGTCTCACCAGCACCTGAGTGAGAAATTTCCCCCTAACATCTGATCTAAATCTCCCCTCTTTTAGTTTAAAACCTCAGTTTAAACTCCCTTGTCCTTTCACTACCTGCCTGTGTAAAAAGTTGGTCTCTGTCCGCATTATAAGTTCATTTTAAGAACCAGAAAGCCTCAATGAGGTCTTCTGGGAGTCTTCTTTTCTCCAAGCTTAACAAGCCCAGCTGCTTCAGCCTTTCAACAAAGATTTCCTTTGTTGGTCTGGTCCCTAATTTTTGTCCACAAGCTCTCAACCTGGTCATAGCAGTTTCTCAGAGGCAGCTCTTCATAATCCATCCATTTCTTAACATAGAAGGCAACGCCCCCACCCCTCCTGCCCTACTTATCCCTTCTGAGAATCTTGTAGCCCTTTGTTGTTGTGCTCCAGTTGTGTGATTTGTCCCACCACATTCCTGTGATAGCAATTATGTCTTAGTTTTCTAACACAGCCATGACTTCCAGCTCCTCCTGCTTATTTCTCGTGCTGCATGCATTGGTGTAGAGGCACTTCATCCAGGCTATCAGCAGCGTTACCTTCTTAAAGAAGACCTCCCAACTTCTGTTGGGACAAATCTGAAGTTTTTCTCTGCTGTTCCCTAAAGTGACAGTGTTCCCAGGCCTGTCTCTGTTACTTCAAAGTCCATCCCCGTCCTCCATCAAATCTAGTTTAAAGCTCTGCTGATCAGTTCAGCCAGCTTGCTTCCCAGAACATTTTTGCCCCACCTAGTCAGTTGTGCCTCATCCGAAGTCAATATGCCCAGCCTTTCAAAGGCCTATCCAAGTTCATAGAATCCAAAGCCCCATCTGGACCCACAACATCCAATCATTCAACTGTCCTCTTCTTCTCCCTCCTGGGTCACAGCCTCAAAACAGGAAGACAGAGGAGAACATCACTTGTGTTTCTGATCCTTTCAACATCCTTCCAAGAGATATAAAGTCTCTTCAATGTTTTGTAATTTCCTTGTTAAAGCTTCCTGTGACCTGAATGAGTAGAAGCAGATAATAGTTTTCTGGTTTTATCAGACCCAGTTGCTTCTTCTTGATGCCTTGAATGTGGGTCCTCAGTAGACAGCAAATCTCTCTGGAGAGATTATCTATGTGACAAATGTGGGCCTCAGTGCCTCTCAGCAACAAGTCCTCTATTACTGAGACTGTTTGTCTTTTTTCGGTAGCACTGGTTCTAATGTAGGTCCTCAGTTGGACCAGCTCAATGGCATCGTCTCTTCCTGGGTCTGCACCTTTCCCCACACCCTCTTCTCTTTCTATTCCTAGTGCCTTGTATTTGTTGCTTAGGGTCACTTTGGGGGCAGGGAGGTTTTCACTGATGTGATCTCAACTCATTAAACATCATTTCTTCTGAATACTTAAAAAAGTAAAGTAGAAATTGGTTACAATTAACATATGTTGTGGGACAGAGAGGGAACATACTGAAAGAAACTAAGAAGTAGCAATTGTTCATATATCACTTCAAACAATAAACTGATATATGATTTAAGAAAAAAAAATAGCCAACATAAGTTTCCTTCTCTGAACCACACAGTATCATAAACACAGAATATCTCTAACCTTCATCTTCAAAAAAATACACATTTCCACTTACTATATTTAATGCAGCTACATAAGTTCAGAAACATGTACTTCATGAGTGAAAGAGCAGAGCCATAACTGATAAAAGTCAAATTTTTAAGTGATCATAAATATAGTAAAATCTTTTTTTTTTGTATCACCCCCATAGTGCAGTTGAGGATAATATTTACTTCGCAGCTAAAGATAGTGGAACTCATCACTTCTAATCATAGCAGAAATTTAACGGAAGATGATGAAAAACTAATAACAACTCATTGACTTCAAACACATAATAGACCCAAACAAGATTGTTTAGATCCTGTTTTGGCAGAGTTTTTTTGATGTTAAACACCCATTAAACACCAATTGAATTAGAGCATTTTACAATTTACAACTCCTTTGAAAATCCCAGCCACTCTCACAGTAGATAGTGTGATGCACTTAGTGTAAACTTAAGATTTTAATCCTTCAAATGGTGGATTAATGGGAATTGAATGGGCAAGTATACTTCAAAAGAAAATTTTCATTTACTTCACTCCTCAGAAGAGAGTAGAGTTATCTTATACAGATCATGAATAAATCATATGAACAAACTTCACTGAAGAATACTGAAAAGTACTGTCCAGAGGAGAATGAAGGTTTGAGTCAATTGCCTAGCACCTGTAGTGCCTTCAAGTATTCCAGATACCCTCCAGGCAAATACCATGATCTCCAGATATTACTGCAGAAAGGTACGTGTCTTCTGCCAGCTCTGAGGGACCATTTCCTTTAGAGAAATGAATGAAGCTCTACCAAAAAAAATCCCCCAAAACATTGAGTCACAAATGTGAGTGCCTCTTAACAGGCATACCTTCTTACTATACTCATGTAGCTGAGTTAGCTGAGCATGATCCCTCTTTGGCCAAGCAAGAGAAATATATCATTCTCACACATGAGTGTTTCTATACCAAACAGTGGCGATAGCACTAAAGAGCCCCGTAAGCCCCAGCTGTGAGGTGCCCCTGTGGCCTCATGGTCTTGTGAGAACTGTCAGGACTGTGGGTGGTCCTTTTTCCACTTTGAGTGCCTGATGTTGCAGTCAGGGCTTTGGCCATGGGACCCTCTCTGTAACCTTTCAGTGAAGAAGATCAACAGCAACATCTTGGACTATATTAGTAGAAGTATACTCAGAAGGTCTAAGGCTGGACCTTTCACTTCATTTGGCTGTTTTAAGACTCAAATGTATTCATTATGGACATCTAATACAAGGTTAGATGAATTCCAATCCAATCCTACTGTTTGAAATCCATAGGAATTTAGGTACCTGAAAGCCTTCGTGATTTTGATATAAGTTCAAATTCTTTGGAAAATATTTTCTTCACAGTACCACAGCTTCAATGAGAAAGACAGTCACTGTACTCCCACAGGAAGGAAGATTTTGACCCCTTTATGGAAGAAAATGTTTAAGCCTTCGCAAGTTTCTCAGTTATGGTACAAGTTCTTTGCCCTCACCACTTGCCACCCCATTAGCATTTCAATAAAAATTAGGCAAAAAAAGAAACAAAGTTTTGAAAAATGGTGGCTGCAACTATGCTTCATCTAGCATTGCACGGCACAGGCCCAATACTACTCATATGAGACAGATTTACTCTAAGACCACGGATGAAAACAGGCCCATCAATTGTCTCAAATAAAACAAACAAAAATAAAACAATAATAAAAAACCCTACCTCAGCAATAAGTAACAATTAGAACTAAGCAGTTCTAGAAACCTAACTTCTCAGAGTTTGTTCTTCTGTATGTATTCAGAAGCTGGCTTTTTTCAGAGCATCCAGAGAACATCACCATCAATAAGAGGTGCTCTATGAGCAGAGCCTGAGCAAGTACTTCTGAAGTGCAGTTATGTCACTTCAATTCTGCCTCCTCTGAGTGACTGAGTTCCTTATTAGTTAGAGCTGAATTCTGTAGTTTTCTTGTTACATCTCAAAGGCATGGATATAGAACTTGGGCCCTGCAAGCAGAGCATATGTGTGTTTTTCAGCTTTGGATAATTAACTTAAGCTGTGGAATAGCTATATTTGTTTACAGCATGTTATAAACTAGGCTTTGTATTATTGTCAGGAGAATTCTGCACCTGCCAAACTACAGGGTTCTCTAAGTATCTCAAGTGTTGCAAGCTTTTCAGTATTGAACAAATACAGATATAAATTTATTGGCAAGAAAGTCTTTTATAAGCAAATGTTTAAAATGTTTGACAAACCAAATGACAATTCTGGAAACAGGAACAAAAATACTATTTTCATCCTGGTTGAAAAAAACTGTCAGAGACAGAGCTTATCAAATAGGACCTATCTAAGTTATTTGGTCTGATTTCACTGTTAAAGAGAAAAACATATAACAGCAAACAAAGCATTAGACATAACCTTCAGTACCTCTATAAATACACACCTATATACAAACTGTTAGAGACACAAACAGTTTTGCAATGTCTTGCCACATTCAGAGATAAAGTTGATATACCATATTCACAAGCCTAACAGAGAGGAACACTGATTATTTTTAAGACCCCTACTCAAATACCTTGCATAAAAGGGTGTGGGCCAATGTCTTTGCATTATCCTTTGTGCTGAAAAAGTAGTCTGATTATCTGGTTAGCCATGTTTACAGCTGCTCTGTGACACCGGTGTGCTGTAAAGCATCTGGAACTTACTGGGAATGAATGGGGTTTTGTATTTCTAAGAATCACAACGAAGTTAATCAGTAGCAGGTGATGTGATTCCTTAAAAAGAAAGAAGGAAAAATAGCAAACCCAAAATATAAATTGTTATTTATATTCTAAGAAGTAGTAAAAAGATTAATCTTTTAAAAATACACATTAAAATAAGTAAATAAATAAACGTGCTTTGAGTAATTCTGATCTTTGTAGTCCTCCAAATTAACACAAGATGTTTCTGCACAAGATTACGGTCAGTGCTAACAGACAATAAGAAAACCTGTAGGATTCTATGTTAATTTCAAAAAGACTGATGTGTAGGAATGTGTGAGAAAAAAATTAATTACATTAATGCTTAGCTGGAATTATGAAATCCCTGGTCAAAGGGATTTGACTATCTAGTAATACTTATCATTTTTTTTGACTATTTCAATATTTACAGACAATGCTTATGGAAACTCACAGTTAAAAATCTTGCAATATTTGGAGCAGCAGATCTCAAGGTACAGGGGAGTCTCACGGGTTTCCCTTGTCAGGGAGACACAAGGAGAGCGGTGACACCTGATCACAAGCTCCCCAGAGAGGCTGAGAAGCTGAGAGGCGTGGGCATTGCCAGGGCAAGAGAGGCCGTACACTGGCCTTTAACTAGCCTCAGGGAGGGCAGTGACCCGTCACCGAGCACAGGGCGGGCTAACAGTGAACAGGGGTCATTTGCGGTATGCTGTCAGTGCGAGTCAGCACAGTGTGCAGTCAGCAGGGTACCTCGTGGGGCAGGGCACTGAAGCCCTACCAGCTCCAGAAGAAAGGGGCGCATGCTGCAACTGACTCTCAAGGCAGTATGGCGTGCACTAGATGCTGAGCAAAGAATGCCACTGTGGCAGGGGGCTAGGCACTGTCCACACCAGGGATGATCAGTGCCTCCACTCAGATGGAGCTGCTGAAGGGAGAGGTAGCTGTGCAGAACCCAAGCTGCGAGGAATGCCTAGAACTCTCTCGTAATGAGAAGTGTGTGGCAAGATTGCCTGCAAAAGGTGCACCCAGTTGGAGGACCTCCTGCAGCAGGTGGCTGAGCTGCAGGAGACGGTCAAAAGGCTGCGGAGTATCAGGGAGGCAGAAATCGAGACTGATAACTGGACTCAAATGCAATCTGCACCGCGTTCACAGCCTGTGGCCAAACAACCCCAAACTCCCCCACCAACACATCCAGATGGAAGGAAAACCAGTAGAGGTGAGGAATGGCAAATTGCCAGGAAAAGAATGAGAAGGAGGAAGAAACCTACCTCCAAACCTGCTGCTAAGCCTGAGATGCCTCTGCACTACCGCTTCACAGCACTGCAGACAGAGAAGGAAAAACAACTTGCATCAGCTAAGTCCTCAGGTAAGAGTAAGGCAGCTGGACCAGCTCCCTGTCATATAACAACTACATCAAATAAGAAAAAGCAAAGGGTGACAAGTGGTGGGTGACTGTCTTCTGAGAGGTACAGAGGCACCCATCTGTCATCCTGATCCGCTATCTAAGGAGATCTACTGCCTGCCAGGGGCCCATATCAAGGATATAACTGAGAGGTTGCCTGGCCTTGTACATCCTACTGATTACTACCCCTTGCTGCTGTTTCACGTGGGCACCGCTGACAAAGCAGTGAGCAATATGAAGAATTTCAAGAGGGACTACAAGGCACTGGGAACAGCAATAAATTACTCAGGAGAACAGACAATCTTCTCATCAATCCTCCCAGTTAGGGGAAGGGGTGTGAAAGGGCTAGCTGAATTGAGAAAAACAATGAATGGTTGAGAGAGTGGTGCCGTGGGCAGGGCTTTGGCTATCTGTGCCATGGGACTCCGTTTGAGAAATCTGGTCTGCTGGGGGCTGCTGGGGCCCATCTCTCAGAGAAGGGGAAAAACATCTTTGGCCAAAAGCTCTCCAACCTAGTCAGGAGGGCTTTAAACTAGAGTTGCCGGGGAAGGGAGTCCTCAGTCCATTCTGCTTCAAAGCTATTGGTGGTAATGGGTGCCCTGGACCTGGAATAGGTTCACAGGCTGGGAAGAGAGCATGTGAAGTGCAGGACAGGGGAACTATATCTGGTAAAGCAGCCTCAGTGCGGGCCCCACTCACATGTCTGTACACCAATGCATGGAGTATGGGGAAGAAGCAGGATGTGTTACAGATATGTGCAGGCCTGCAGGGCTATGACATCATTGGCATCACCGAGATGTGGTGGGATGGCTTTCATGACTGGAGCATAGGAATAGATGGTTATAAACTCTTTAGAAAAGGCAGGCAGGGGAGAAGGGGAGGGGGTGTTGCCCTCTGTGTCAATGACCAGCTGGAGTCCATGGAGCTCCACCTGGGGATGGATGGGGAGCTGACAGGGTGCTTATGGGTCAGGGTTAAAGCAAAGGCAGCGAAAGGGGACCTCATAGTGGGGGCCTGCTACAGACCGCCTGATCAGGATGACTGAGTGGATGAGGCCCTCTACAGACACATAGAAGCAGCTTCACATTCACAAGCTGTGGTCCTCATGGGGGACTTCAACCACCCGGATATCTGTTGGGAGGACAACCCAGCAGGGTGCCAGCAATTGAGGAAGTTCCTGGATTGCATTGATGACAACTTCCTCTTTCAACTGATAGAGGAAACCACAAGGAAAGGTGCTATGCTGGACCTTGTTCTCACCAACAAGGAGCGGCTGGTGAGTAATGTGAAACTCAAGGATAGCCTTGGCTGCAGTGATCACGAAATGGTAGAGTTCAGGATCCTTAGGGAGTCAAAGAGGGTGTGCAGCAAGCTCGCTGCTCTGAACTTTAAGAGAGCAGACTTTGGCCTCTTCGGGGGTCTGCTTAGCAGAGTGTCATGGGACAAAGCCCTGGAGGGAAGAGGGGCCCAGGAGAGCTGGCCAATATTCAAGGACCACCTCCTTCAAGCCAGGGAGATGTCCAACCCAAGAAAGAGGAAGGCAGGCAAGAACGCCAGAAAGCCTCCGTGGAAGAACAAGATGCTCCTGGACTTACTTGGCCGTAAAAATAAAAAAGTATATAGGGAGTGGAAACAAGAACAGGCTAGCTGGGAGGAATGCAAAGAAGCTTTCCAGGCAGCCAGGGATCAGGTTAGGAAAGCCAAAGCCCAGACAGAATTAAGTCTATCCAGGTACATAAAGCAGAATAAGAAGAATTTCTACAGGTACATCAAGGATAAAAGGAAGGCTAGGGAAGATGTGGGTCCTCTATGGACGGAGACTGGAGACCTGGTCATGAGAGAGATGCAGAAAGCTGAGGTGCTCAATGACTTTTTTGCCTCAGTCTTCACTGGCAAGGTCTCTAGCCACACTGCCAAAGTTGCAGAAAGCAAAGGGGAGAGCTGAGAGAAGGTAAATCCACCCACTGTAAGCGAAGATCAGGTTTGAGACCATCTAAAGAACCTGAAGGTGCACAAGTCCACGGGACCTGATGCGATCCTTCCACGGGTCCTGAGGGAAATGGCGGATGAAGTTTCCAAGCCACTGTCCATCATATTTGAAAGGTCATGGCAGTCTGGTGAAGTTCCCGCTGACTGGAAAAAGAGAGGCTTCTTGGCATTGTTTAGGTTTAAATCTCCATAGATATGTCCATGGAATTAGCTCAAGAAATGAACAACCTGGAAAAAGTGACAATAGAAAAAAAAGTCTTGGATAAGTGAAATCTACAGGTTTGGGGGCTCAGAAGTGTACTAGATGCTCTTATTTTAAATATTTTATTACAGAAGTTCATACTGAGGATTTCCAACTATTTTTAAATGGCCCCAGCATGAATACGCTGTTTGTTTCCCAAAGACATGTGGACCGAAGAGACAGGACTTTTCCATGCTTGAGGCAGATAAAGCAGCTGAAAGTGTGGATTTTTTTTATGTTTGCTTCTTTGTTTCATTTTGTTTTCCTTTGTGCTCCTCATAATAAAAAACTACAAACTACTCCCTTTCTGGAAATAGTTTGGATTTTATTACTCTCTGCGTATATGATTCTTTTGAGACTGTGAATGTCTGTTTTAAATCTTCTTGTATCTGTGTAGTATTTCCCTGCTTATTTTACTTTTCTTTTCCTTTTTTTTTTTTTAACTTTTGGTTGCATTTTTTTTTCCAAGGAACTTCCTTATTATAATCCAATAAAACTTACCTTCACCAGTTAAAAACAGTTTGTGATGAGATCCATTGCTGGCTGGTGGTACACTTCATGTAACTCTTCTCTGCAAATAAATGGGCGAGCTGAAAATATTAACACAGTAAGTTGGCAGACATTTGTAATAATTTGACAGGTATTCTGAGGAGTGCAAACAAGCTGGCTTTAAATTACATAATGTCAATAAATCATACTGAAAACCAAACAAACAAAAAAACACACCACAGCTTAATAAACATTATTGATTGTTCTAAGACTCCAAAATAGACCAGTCTGGCTTTCACTTCATTTTCTTATTATTACCTGAAGGCTCTAACTAAACTGAATTACTTTCTGAGTAACTGTGTGTGGGGAAAAAGCAAAAACAAAAACAAAAACATCTTTGTTGTTGTTGTTGTTGGAATGGGTAGCTACTTCTTATTCACCTTCTATACTGGTCTAAGCAAACTAAGCAAACACAAGACTGTATCTCATAGAATCACAGAATCACACGAAGGTTTGGGTTGGAAGGGACCTCAGAGATCATCTAGTTCCAATCCCCTTGCCGTGGACAGGGCTGCCAGCCGCTAGCTCACTAGATCAAATTGCCCAGGAACCACCCAGCCTGGCCTTGAAAACATCCTGGGATGGGGCAGCCACAACTTCTCAGGGCAGCCTGTTCCAGCGCCTCACCACTCTCTCAATGAAGAGAAGTGAAGATATGTGACAAAACTAATCCTCACACACAAAGGAACCTAGAGAGGCAATAGCTATAGGGGGAGCCCGAATAATACTATTCCCAGGCCAAGGGCCATCAGTCCATCAAAAGCCCATCTGCATAAGCCTATAGGAGACCAAGGATGTACAATCACAGGTGCAAATCCAAATTAAGAACTCCTCAGGAATGAAGTGACTTGTTTGGATCCCTCCCAGGGCTGCCCCTGCAACGACATCAGCTTCAGCGTCCAGGCAGGAAACTCATCCCTATAAATCATGGGGAGATTCTCTGTAGATCATTTTTTGGACTAAGGGTTTCGGTACGTGGAGGTGGAGAACATTATAGTGTGGATGGGCAAATCAGTTTGGGATGGCACAGGATTTATTATGGGATGTTTAGGAGACAAAGAAAGATGAGACAAGGCAGGTATTCAGGTAACTTGGGGAGAAACAAGAATAGAAAAATAGAGAGATAAATGTAAGGTAATAGATGGATAAAGGAAAGAAAGATAAAAATGGCCAGACTCATGTAGTTAGTTGCCTGGTCAGTATGCTTGCCTCGCCATGACCTGCATAAACAGAGTGCCTTGAATTAAGTTCCTTTCTAACTCTCTATTCTGTTTGGATGTGGGTGTGAGTGCAGCAACTGGAGTGCAGCTGTGGCATTTGAAAGGCACGGACCCCGACATCATGTGGGTATGACATTGAAATCGCTTTATTAGTGTTCTACTCCAGCTTATATAGCCCTGCTCAGTGACTTTCCACTGTCCCACGGCCTAATAACAAAGCAAGTTGTGCAAATACTACTTAAGCGTAAACAGGCTTTGCAGCTACATCTGCTAGCTGCACTCCCATCTTTAACAGCTAACGAGCAATTTTCCCAAGGTCCATCACATTCAAGGCTTCAGTTATACATACTGTTTTCCCACACCTCTCTTCAGTACTGTTCTCCCATATGCAGCAGCATTTATGTGTGCATATACATACATATAATATATGTATGTAGTATATCATGTGTTCATTATGTGTGTGCCTGCTGTGAAAATATCTTCAGCCTTGCTGCTGGTTGGACTTAAGGACATGGAATGGCATTTGACCCATCATGATTTATTTTCCTCTAATGGTATCAACGGGAACAGTGCAGAAGAGGTATGTTTTCTAGAAAATAGACTAACACAGTCACAAATACATATTGATTCAAAATTCAAGATTTGCTGAATGTTATTTTACATTAGACAAAAAAAATGCAGAGATATTTGAAGGAAATCTACGTGGCATTTAATGACTAAATCACTAACATTAATTCTGTGAGAGAGACTGTGTATTATGAAGATACACTTTACACTATGTGACAGCAACACTGAAATATACACAACAGTAAATCAAAATAGCTATTCACTTACAGATATACTGTAAGGTGTGTTTATAAATTGTTTTATCAGGATATGACACTGCTGTTTAGAGAATGCATTAAAAACAAATCCCACTATGAATCTGTGTAAGTGTCCATGCACTAGAGTAAATGGTTACTTCCAAATAATAATAACACCAATAAAAATATTTTCTTGTTACTTTCGTAGAATTAGAATAATTGAGATTTGGAGATGATAAAAATATCATTCATAAAAGAAGATATATAAATTTAACAAAATAAATCTTAGAATTCTTTGAACTCATTGATAAAGTTTATATCAGCATTCCTATACAAAGGCAGGAGAGGGAAAAGGCTGCTGAAAGACTCTTTAAAAAAAGTGTTTTAAAAGCTCATTAAAAAAAAAAAAAAAAGGAAAAGCTTTACAATGGATGCTAGAAATGGGAGGGATGAGGGATTACAGATGAGGGAAAACAAAGACACTAGCAAGGAAACTCAAAGCAAAAGATCTTTAACTTATAAGTAATTCATATTTAAACAGTAAAACTTGGCATCTGTTATGGTTTTCAGTATATTCAGTAGCTAATAGGGAACATATATATAGACTTCAAAAAGGTTCTAACTTCTGTGCAGAAAAAAAAAAAAAAAAAAAAAAAAACTTTTACTAGTTCCCCTTAGGTCAGACAGTAGATCAAAACAGATCAACAGTGAAAACAATCATGAAAAAACTGTCAGAGAGGAGGAGAGCTGAATTCTACGGAGCTGCTTCATGAGTAGAAAGGTCTTAAACACCCACAGGTTGATGAAATGAGATGCTGGCATTGAACTGTAATGCTTTTATCATTGCATTTCACTGAGGCACAACCAGAGTCTCAAAACACTGCAATGCAGTATCTGGTGGTGCTTCAAGATGTTTTTCTTTCACTTTTTCATCTCTCAAATCCGTACCACGTAATTTCTTTCTTCTGAGGATAAATGTTTACCATTTACCACCCTGCCTCTCCACCTCACTCCACCTCTGTTGCCACTTGTAGCATCAGAATGAATGACGGATGGCAGATGGTAACAGCTCTATCCTATTGGATCACTTTCCCCATTGCACAAGCTTTTGTCTCAGACAATGTGCACCTGATTCCTGTAAAAGCACTGTCCTTAGCCTTGTCTGCCTTACTATTTTTATAATGCTCCCAGTAGCACAACTGAATACAGAGCAGTCAAAGAATAGCTCCAAGGTTTTCTAAGAAATTATAGGAAACTTGTTAACAGCATGAACAGCCACTGAAACAAAAGTTGTTCAGTAACCTGCAAAGCTATGAATATTTTTGGTGATATAAGCTAATGATTTCTGGAACAGCAAGAGTTACATCGGACAATTTTTATGATAAATGAAAATAAAATTGCAGCACCTAGGATAAAAAGAGAGAAAATTCTACAATAAATATTTAAGCTAATCCATAAAATGCACTGGTGAATCAGCATGAAATTGTTAGAAGGCACTGAAATATTAAGTTAAGGATTAGGCAAAGAAGGGCTAAACCATGCCATTTTTAGTGAGATATTTATGTGGCTTGCATGTGTTGAAAACTCAGATTGCACCATTTCCATAAGCTAGTTTGTAAATGGTTTCTAAAAATGTTCACCAAAGAGATTGTCAAATACTGACAAACGGGGTTAGACACCTTGTATTTCAAAATAATATGCACATAAATGCTCCTTTAAAACAAAGATGCAAAGGGGTGTGAAGGAAAGAGGCTTTTCCTGCATATGGCTAGGGTAATGTGGCAGATGTTTAAACAGGAAAATTTTGAGGGAAGAAAGCAAGGCAGTGTCTTGGCAACATTCTTAGTTCCAAGCCTAAACAACAATTCATTCAAAATGTCATGGTTATTAAAACAATACTAAAACAGCTTCACATATGTGAATAAGCAGGAAACAAGATTGCTGCCATAAGTCTGTTAATTGCATCTCTATCTGCCCCATCTTGTCTAAAGGATTATCTGCAAAGAAGCTAATGCTCACATTTCTTTCTAAAACGTTCAGTCATATTACCTTTAATACACAAAGATGTCCTTAAAATAGCTTCTTTACACAGAAATTTCTGGTGAGGGATAATATTGGGCATCATCTCTGTCATTTCTAAATACAAACACTAGAAATGACATTTCTAATAGGTTCTTCAAGGAATTAGCTCCCGACTGCTCTTGCTACATTTGAAATAAGGCCTTGACTGAAATATCACAAGAATCAAGAAATATGACCTCCATTTGTGGAGGCAGAACACTTTTATTCTGAGAGGCCATATTCTACTACTGTCTACTGTATAAAAAGAGACGAACACTTCAGAGGAAAGATGGACATTCTAGGCTGGAAGGCAATGTTTGCAGAAGAACCAGGAGGACTGATTTGGCCTTAGCTTATTTCACAGTGGAAATCACAACAAACCTAGGTGTGCTTTCCAACTGAAAGTCCAATTGTCCAACTATACATTCCTTGACACATGATGATGATACATCTGGGATCATATGAACCTGAAACACAGCCAGAGTTAATTGTAACATAACTGCATACAACAGGTTTTTATCACATGGGTCTCAGGATCACGGGGAAAGTGGAAGTGATCTCTGCTAGAAGTAGAAAAGGGAAAAACTTCGCCTTGTTTAAAAGTGTTATGAAGCTCGCTAAGTGTTAAAAGAGCATAGGTGAAGCATGGTTTGAAGAACTTTCCCCCAAACGAATGTCTTATGTCCAATCAAGAAAATTTATCTGGAATCCCAATGAAAGAAACAAAATTAGAAGAACAATTGAAAGGTTTGAAAACAAAATTTTCAGAATAATCCTTGCAAAAGTCCATGCAACTAATCTTTACCACCTCTGACTTGCACTTTCACCCCTCTATTGGACTACAAAGATTTTTTTCTATTTCCTTTAGATAGAGAAGATGCTTCCTCAATGTATGAAAAAAAAAATTGACAACTTAGTATATTGCTCATAGTACCTTCCAGTGTAAGTGTGACACAAATTCTGAAGGGCCTCAATAAACCAAGTACATTTTTGACTTGTGTCTAAAACAGGCACAAAGCTGTTCAAACACACCCTGCCATTTCTAGCAAATAATTTGTCTTAGGTTTCACAGAACCTAGTCTCAGCAAATATAAAAATATTCTTTGATGTGTGTATATTACGCAACTAGAAACACTAACTCAAGCTTCCCAGTTACATATATACATTTTTCATCATACACTACAGTCTTAAAAACAAAAAAAAACCACATGTATTATTTAGCAAGAAAAATAATGTAAAGTATCAATATCGATAGTAATTTAGATATTATGCATGTAAAATCAAACAATGTTTTAAAATGATTTTAATTTATTAGCAACAGGAGTGATGTTTTATAAGATTATTTAATACTTTACTAATTGAGAAACACAAGAAATATTATGTTAAATCTGAAAATAAAGGGTCAGACTATGACATTGTTTTCTCTCTGTAAATGTGTGCTGTCTACATTCAAGANCTGAAATATTCATTTGGATCAAGTAAGAAGTAAATTTTCATGTTTCACATGCTTCTGGGACAAAACAAAACAAAAAAACAAACTCCTGAAGTAGCTCCAAATACGGCCAATAGAATTTACCTAACATTTCTACTTCTTTTCCTCCTCCAGCTACTCCATTGTCATCACTGTTGTCAAACAATAATAATATTCCTTTTTGGGGAGGGATTGCAAAATAGTCAAGCTTTAGTTTACAATTTGAAATGAATGCATAGTTTGTCTTGGTGTTACTTTTATTTATTTTTTTTTCCCACACAATTTCAGCTACTGAA
>VXAV01005215.1:151053-161348 GCA_013399715.1 Alectura lathami
GCTGAGGCTTGAATAGTAAGTTATCTCTGGTATATAGCAAACACAGAGTGTGGAGAAATTTGTCATAGGGATTGCCTTTATTGTGCTATTGGCATTTAATGTAAATAGGCACATGTAAACATGACCTATTTCAGCTGCATGTCATCTAACACATATCTAATAGCTTTATGCCCATTTAAAATCCAATCAGTCTTCAACTCAGCTGTCATTAGGTGTGAAAAAAAGCGCATTTAAAGCAAAATAAAATAATTCAGATCTGAAACGATGTTCAAGGAAAAACTTCAGCCCCAAACTGTAATATTTGCTAGAGAAAGACAAGTTTTCCTGTATTCATTAATAATGCCTCCTAAAGGCCACCATAAATTTCTCTTCAGATGGAGTTTCATTCCTAGATATAGCACCTTTGAAAAGGTGCTCCTAACATTTGAAGGATTTCCCTTCAACAGAAACATACACCATCCACACTGAGCTATTATTCTAATGTAAAGCTGTCAAGTAAATAGAAACAAGAGGGACTAAGAAAAAGCAGTCAAGATAAAATATACTGATTTTACAGGCATACTGAATTCTGCCAGATGTATACATAGTAATTTAATTGGTAAAGACATTGTTGTCTATGTCTGAATGACAAACAGATGAACTACAAATCTGCATTGAACCTTGTTTTTTTCATCAGGAACAATTAGCTTTCCTTGTTTGCACTTTTTTTTCTTTTTATCAATATGAAGTTTATTTTTTTAAATTTCCTCTGATTGTGATCGGTGTTCTGTAGTGTAACACAAAGAATTTTAACTAACACCTTCAAAACCTGATGAATACTAACTACCAAATGTTTAACAAAGCCTGCACTTAATGTCTTGGGAGAATCACAGAAGGTGTACTGGCTTTGGAAAATGAGAGGCGATATTTTTCTAAGTAAGTATTAAGTTTCCCAGCTGTAATCATTGAGTAGTCTCAATGAAACTGCTTAATTTTAAGAGAAGTTCTATTTGTAAAAGTGAACTGCCAAGCAGAGCTGCAGAGGGACTGAAATATCCCAAACTCATGTTACAGAAAATCGGAAGTACATTCTGCTGCATTTGTGAAATTAAAACTTCGGCATCACCATGAGTTTTTTCATAACAGCTCTCTAATTTTTTTTTTTTTTCCCCCACCTCTTAAGTGTTCAGAGAGCCTAATTCCTGTGCATCAGAATTATGGCAGGGCTTCTAAACACTAAAAAACTGATCCAGATCTAAAAATAGTGGTCAAAGGATGTAAAGGTGGTAACAGACTTCTTTTGTCCATTCGTCCTATGACTGGAGAACTCTTCCAACATGAAAATTTATTCAGTTCTCTTCTTCATCTGAATATATTTCAGCTAACTTTTCTCACCTTCCAGAAGTATACCTTCACCATTGCCTTGGTTTTAGAAGCCATTAAATTCAATAAAAACAAGTTTGGTGTGTAGGGAAAAGAGGAGGAGTAAAAGGGAAGATGGAGTTTACCTCTGTGAGCTGGTCCCAAACATATGGAATTTGCATTCTCGAAGATTTATCCTTTCGCCAAGGATGCTTTGCAGTCTGGAGTCCTTATAAATGTTATGCTACTGGTAATGCTGAATACAGACTAACAGGATGCTGGCTCGTCCATTTTCCTACTCTTCAGCCTTTACTGGCACTTTTGAAAACATTAAGGCAATGATTTCTCCTGAAGTTTCCATAGCCCAAAACACTTCCACACTAGACAAACTCAAATTGAGAACTTACTGCAGCTTGCAATTCCTCACCCTGAAGATTTCTGTATACTCAGAGTTGACTGTGATCAAACCATGTTTCCACGGCCCAGTGCTGCAGGACGCAACAGAGCTGTATGCTGTATGTATATAAAGATCTTAAAATTTTTGTAGAATGCATCAGCAGTCTCCCCTCTGCCAACTGTATGCACAATGCTGCTAAGGATGGCACATTTTAATGTTTCTTTTTGTACTTTCTGGACTAGTGACTGTTTAGTGATACCAGCCATTCTCTCACCAGGACTGAGGTCAGCCCAACACAACATCTCATCCTCCAGTTATGGATTCATGCTTGTGCCATTCTTCTGTGAAGTAAAGATGAGACTTCAAATCCACCTCTATTTAAAACTATGTAATTTGTGCCCTGAGGACTCTGACCACTGATCCACAGATGGAATTTTTTGTTGTTGTTTAAGTCTTCAAACACACAAAACCACCTCCTTTCACCCACGGTATGACTGCACATTTATTTTGGAGAAACACATATGAAGAAACATCAAAGTTTAGAAAGGAATATTGTCAGGATCAAAATACATTTCTGGACATGACTGGAAAATAACTCAAATGCATAGAAAGCTTTAAATGCGGGAACCAGTACATCACCCTGCAATTCCAGAGCAGTTAAGTGCTTTGGGGAATATCAGTGCTGTTTCTGGAGGTTGAAATCAACAGTTTGATTCCATAGCTTCTTTATGACAATCCTTAAACTATTCATACTTCTTAAAGGTGAAGTTCTGCTTATGACTGTGCTATTGTTGAGCCCAAGCTAGTAATGTATGATCAGCTGAAGAGACTGTGAATAACATTTCCAAATTTAAGAATCCATCTGATAAAAAATATTACAAGAATATTATCTGAGTGTGAATAACATTACATATGGTTTTAAACACCATTTTGAGCACTATTTACAATTAAAAACACACACTGGCAGAGAAAGAGGAAAAAACATGTAAATAGTATTATCCTGAATTGTATAGCCTAAACATTGAGTATAGCAAGCATGTTTCCATTCAGCATTTTTTTCAGTCTTGAAACAAAAAGCAGATGTTGATTTTTATTAGACCTATTAAACTGAATGTTGTCCGATGGAGAAACAGATGCAAGCTGTATTTATAAGAAATTTCCCTAAAGATGCATTTCCAATGGGATGAGGGAGTCAGAGAATTATCTAGATAACTTCATTCTTTGCAGCAGTTAGGGCATTTTTCAAGGTTATGTTTTATCCTGAATTCTGAGGTCATTTACATACAGCTTCCATTCTGAAAGCAAATCGGCAACTATCTCAAGCTGTCATGCTAACAAATGAAAAAAAAGTAGAGTAGTGGAAGGATCACTGAAAAACAATGGTACCAAAAAGTGCTTATTTATACAAGAGGAACAGAAAACTTGTTCTGGGAGTAAAATGTGGCTTTAATCTCTGGTAAAAATAAATGCCTCAGAAATACCTTCACTTTGCAAATAGAAGAGAGAATGATTCTTAATAGCAATACTGGAAGGAGAGTCTACAGAAGTATCTGCTGTTTCTACTTTGAGTTTCCATTACAATGCCTTAACTCTAGTGAATTAACTGTGTAAGTCAGGGTAGTTTAAGGGCCAGGGGCTCCTTGGGGTCGATCAGGGCAGGGCCTAGCAGCCATGGCCTGTTTCACTACGCTACTCCAGACAGGAGGAGGGCAGCTGCGGGGCAACTCCTTGGCGTTGGGTTCAGGCTGGCCTGTGGTCCCACAGGTGGACCCAGCAGAGCAAGGCCTATGGATGGGCAGGGCTGTGGGGAGCTGGAGACCAGCCCTGCTGTGATCATGCTGGGGCAGGTGCTCACAGCATGGGGTTGACATGGGGTCCTGGGTTTGAACAAGGGGGGAAACCCCGGAGGACAGCAGTGCCCTCAGATTGTACAGAGCACTCATCCTTGGTGGGAACTGCCTCACAGCAATGAGAGTTTAAGAGAACTAATGAGCAAATGAAACTACATTTTAATTTATTTATTTATTTTAAATCTGTGAAACATTAGAAAATGTGTTTATTTTTCCTCTAAGGTAGCTTTTACTGTTTTCTTCCTCCCAAAGCTCTTTGGTTTTCAAGTCATTACCCTTTTTTTTTTTTTCCTTTTAATGGCTTCATTTACAATATATATAACACTGTTGTACCATGCCGCTTAAATTATTTACTATCAGTGTGGGTTTTCTTGAAATGCAAGAAAAAGTTTATTCTTGGAGAAATAAAACAACTATTAACTGTAAATTGGACTTCATTATATTTTCATAAGTTTTGATTTAAGATGATTATAAAATTAGAACTTCATTGCTATAAATGAAAATATCTCCTTCCTAGTTTATTTTGTTATTAGTGTAGTTTTACAGCCCCTAGTCTTGTCAGAGAATTGTGTAGTTAGTGAATTATTTTTATAAAACACACTATATGTTTATTATATACACAGTCAGTAAGAATATAGGATACCTGCTGGTTCAATTATCTTATATTATTAAGGCTTGGACAAAATTTCTTTTGTCTAAATTAAGTTGGTATGCAAGTTAATGTCAAAAAAACATAATGCATACACTGTTTGAGTATAACAAATGAACTAAAAAGTCAAATGGCTTGAACTTTCAATAGCTCCAGTTTGAGAAATCTTGTCAACATTTGAAGAGAAATTTAGGAAATAGTAAATGCCCCATTATTTTTCCTCTCTTACACACCTTCCAGGACCTGACAAATAAGCTCACAACTACCAAAATGCAATAGTGCTTCCTTTGCCTTGTGTCTCACACAGACCTTAAGTAAAACCAAGTCATTCAGTTCAGTGGTGTATTTCCTAGAGATTTAAGTTTTATTTTCTGGAATCACCAAGCCAATCAACACATCAGTCCCATGTTCTCTCCTTCATGTCTTTTTGTCATCTTTGCTGGAAAATGACAGCAGATGCTACATCTTTTCTACAAGAGTGAATATGTACACTGGTTGCCTAGGAGCTGCTAAATAAAATACATTACAAATAGATCCTAGTAGTACCTCATTAGTCTCATCTTTACTATCTATCAGTTTTCTGCATGAACATAATTTTTCTTGAGATTTTTTAACTCAGTCAGTGCGTATAAACTTTTTTTGGAAATATGTGAAAAACAAAACACAGATAATGAGACGACACACACTATGGTCTGTGTGATCATAGTGTGATTATATAAACATTTTAATGAAAAAATTTACTGGAGTAGTAGCATTATATTAGATATAAACATATATATATGTTTATATTTATATATGTAAGATTTTCCTCTATATGTGTGTCTGTTTATACACATATCCATACACATACAGAGACACAGAAGACATACTAGTTCAAATATCTAATTATAATTATTATATAATAATCTGTCTGATTTCAAAGGTACTTTTACTCCAGAGTTGTGCAGTATATTAGGAAGAAAATAATTCTGTTATACAAATAGTGGCCCTTTGTAAAAATATGAAAAAACATTTCAGGTTTGCAGGTTAGACTTAGATTTTCCTAGACAAGTTTAGGTTGGAAGGTTCTTGGAATTTTTTTTTAGCTCTGTGGAAAAGCACTTTGCTGATTACTTTAGAATATCTTTAAGTTTTTTTCAGAACAAAAGCAAAGAAAACAGAAGAAAGAAAAATTATATTCTCAATTGCTACACATGAGATCAGGTAAGCATGCAAATTTTTGCCCCAAACAGGTATTTACAAATTAAAGACCGCACTATGCAGATATTAGTTACGCAAGCTTTCTAATTATGATAGAGTAACATTAGTGACATAGTTAAATGTCATAAAAATTCTCAAGGGTTGTTTATCCACTCCTTATGGCATATAGAAAGCAAGAGCAATTTATGTTGAGAAATACAATGCTATCTGTGAAAAACAAAAAACAGTTAAATTGCACTTAGAAAATACAACGAGAATTCACAAAACTGACACTTCTAGGTCCTATTTGGGCTGGAAATGCAATGAAATGTTCAGAGGCCCTGACTTATACCCACTTCAAACAAAAAGAAAATTACTGTATTTTCCAATGTTGTGGAGGGTGAGAGAGGGGAAGTAGAATTTCTATGGTAGGGATTATCCATTTTTAAAACCAGGTTCATCCAGCTCTAGAAACGCAGCTTAGGGAGTATTTTTAAGGTTTGTAGTAAAGGTTATGTGCTCTAGCTAGGGTTATTCATTCTGTGACCGGAATATTTACTTGCTTAATACCATCTAAATGTTCTTTAATAATGCATTCTGTTTGCTTCAGCAAGCCTGCTTGCTGAACTATAACAGGGTCAAAACAATTCTCTGTAGGGAAAATGTGTCTTCTAATGCATTCCACCGCTCCCTCCAACTTCAATGCTTATTCTAATGTGTCCTCATTGATCAGTTTAACCTCTAGAAAATCCTTTCTGTATATTTGCATTTTGTGTGTTATTTTAGATTTGTCATGCATGATTACTAACATTATTTAGTCTTTCTGTAATGGAGATAGTATTATGAAATTATCTGCACTGCTGCCAATAAATATGCATTAGTTATTTGCCTGCAGCATCCATTAACTAGAGGGATGATTTGAGGTGTATGTATCTGAAAGATATAATCAACTCCATACATTCACAGATGTATTCTGGTTTTAGTGTGAATTTGGTCCCTCAGGTTGCTGGAATTTAGAAATCACAGAGCTAAGTTTTCAAAAGTGGTAAGTACTATCATTGTCTTTAAAAAATAAACAAAAATCGGTCTTAATAGCCTGATTTTCAAAGTTTATTTAAACTAATTAAGGATCTGATTCACAAGGCAGGTCAAAACAAAAAGGGATAAATGTTATCTATGCTCTAATATCTTCAGTCTTCACATGAGGATGAGCAGTAAGGCTCATGATGTGCCAGTTGGGACTAGCTGTGCCCAAAGATAGAAAGCAAAAGTGACTTAACTAACCTACTCAAGAGCCTTTGAGAAGTTATCTAGTTATATAGCAAAAACATTTAGTTTTAGCCTTCCACTCAATATTCATTGCATTAGTATCCTAATTAGAAACCTGGTATTAACAACTGAAAATTCTCATTGGAGAAAGGGATTTTGAAAAAAAATATATATATTGTTTTTAATTTCTTTTTTAAGATAAACAGTTTCTGTGACGGTTCACAGAAATCTTGAGAGAAATAGAATAAATCATATTGAATATTCCTGACAACCTTTTCTCCCACTTGCTTGAAGATGGCATCTAGAATAAGTTGTTCCATCACGTTCTCAGGGACGGAGGTGAGGCTTACTGACCTGTAGTTTCCTGGGTTCACCTTCTTGTCCTTTTTGAAGACTGGAGTGACAACAGCTTTCCTCCAGTCCTCAGGCACCACTGTCATACTCCGTGACCTTTCAAAGATGGTAGAGAGTGGATCAGCAATCCGTTCTGCCAGATCCTTCAGCACTTGTGGGTGCATCCCCTCGGAGCCCACGGATTTGTGTGTCACGTTCATCTAGATGATCTCTAACCACTTACTCCTCAAACAATTGGAAATCTTCATTTTTCCTGATTCTCTCCCTTACCTCTAAGGTGTGGGATTCCTGATGGTCAGTCTTCGCAGTAAAGATTGAAGCAAAGAAGGCATTTTCAGGCATTTCTCAGTCATCTTATCAGTTATCTTTCTCATATTTATGTTGTTGGAATTTTCTATGGAAAAAGACATTGTATAATCACTGTATGTTTAATGTAAGTAAATATTGCGCTATTAGTTAAAAAAAAAAAAAAAAAAGGAAGTGATCTAATCATAGCCTATCTAATGCTAATATTTATCCTGGGAGGAAAAAAAATAACAACCAAAAAAAACATTTTATGCTTATAAATGCTTATCACTACTTGATGTACTTTGGAAAAAATACAATAATTTTTTTCAAAAAAGTTTACCTTGTTTCAATTTGGCAGAATAAACTTTGCATGGATCTATTTAAGAGCATCATGAGAGAAAACCAAAGATCAACAGTATCAGACTGAAGTTGGAAAGTGATATAATCTACATGCCCCGTACTTGGGGAAAGACATACAACTGAATCAATGGAGATGTTAGTCAAATTAGAATTGCATGGTTATTACACTATGAGATTAGACTATGGTTATAGCTTAGGCACCACAATGACAAATTCATACTTTTAAATGTTTTTTTTTGGCCAGCAAAATGAAAGAAAATATACATGTAGTATTGTCTTGTCCCGCTCTGTGGGTTTCAAGGAAGGTGAATCTTATTCTTTCTCTTTAGCCAGGCCTCCCCTGGCAGCAGGGGTCACGCTAGCAAAGGAGTCATCCAAGACTGAGAGGATCAATACTAAACAATTTATTGAGAGCTTTCTAACAACAACTAATTAGCTTATTCGAGGCAAAATTGGCTGATTTACTAACAACAATTCATAAGTGTTAACAGTAAAAGTACTTTGGTGCAGGTCTATTTCTATATTAAAAGTTCTCCGACAATATCAGGCAATGGCTACTAACAAGAGCGAAAATATTAAAAGACAGTAAAGAGACAGACAGATAGAAAGACAGATAGATATATAGATAGCAAAGCAAACAAGTTTCACCACTCCATGGATCCAGGGATGCCTTTGTGTCAGGGGTGCTTGTCTTTGGTAGCAATGAGTTGTCCAAGGTGTGATGGTGAGTTGATGATGACTTGATTACTTGATGACGACTTGACTGGGACTTGAGGACAACAAAATGAACATGCATGCTTGCTTTCTTAGATTGGCATCCAGGTTCTCAGCAGGATTCTCCTTTGTTCCTGTCTTCCAGGCCTTGCAAATTGGAATCAGCAGAGATAAGAGGAAGCAGGCAGATGCCAGACTCTGCCCTGCCTTCACAGAACACAATGGCATCATCTCCTAGCTTCCTTTATCAAGCTGAAAACATTTGCTCCCAGGCCAGGGTCTTCAGAACGCATTACCATTTTGAATCTTAAAAAAATACCATCTAGCATCATCTGTGTTGGGCTTTCGCATTAGAGAAACAAACAGCTTTTGGCTCTGTCCAAAAGAAATTCTTTCAGATGTAAAATTTGCAACAAAGTGTTGCAGATTGTAGAAGGCTTGGGCTTTATTCGCTCATGTTAATTTGATTGAGTGCTTTCTTAGCAGTTTCAGACAAGCATGCAAGCAGTAAAAGAAAAACATCTCAAGTCTCAGCAAGCCCATAGTTTGCTAGAAGGAGAAGGAAACCTTATCCAAAATCTAGAGGTAATCTAGATTACATAAAATAAATTAAATTGCGTGGGATTACACTGACTTTAGGTTGAGACGTGTACATACACAATCTGTTCCTATGAATCACTAGAAAAAAAAATAATTCTCATTTCAGCACAGAAGTCTTTTACTTGAAGGGGGTTTCTGTAATATTTATGCTTATTTTATACCGGATCATATATGTAGCAATTCATACATGTGAGTTATTCTAGTGATAAGGCAAAGAAGACCTGCAGTATTCTATGGCCATTTATAATTTTCAGTTACACATATCCAATAGCAATGCATGTTTTTAGTAGCTGCCCTTTCTTGCCAAGTTAAAACAATGTATTTCCAATTCATTATAATTTTATCCATCTGGTGGATTTTATTATGAAAGATATTCAAGAATATTTAGCACAAAAACAATTGTGAATATTAAATCACAATGCAATAAGCTACTAACTTCAAGAGTTCCTGAATCTTCTTTGAGCCTGATCTGAAGGGTCTCAGCCTTCTCATTAATTCTAGCAAAATATTCCAACTACCTATATTTATTTAAAGGTAAGGGAAGCAGGGGAGAAGAGATGGGAAGCATAACAGAAATCTGCTTATATCACCATAGGGATACTAAGAACTTAAAAACAAAATCTTGTACATTTATTAAAAAAAAAAAAAAAAAAAAGTTATATTCTTTTTAAGAAAAAATCAGTATAGTCATTGAAGTAATTGATTTATACAAGATTAGCATCTTATGTGAGGTTATTTCTTCTATTTTTCTAGCTACTTATAAGGGAAAGGTGACTCAAGCATTACTTTCATCTGGGAGGCGAAACCAAAGACTATGACTATCTCGAAGTTTAAAATTACTTGTCGTGCTAAGAAAGCAGAAAACATTATAGAAATCACTATTTGTCATAATTACAGCTTTTATTTTCTGACAGCTATGACACCTCCATTTCTTGTAATAAGAAACAAGAAAGATGAAAACAATCTGTAACAGAAGAAAGCATGTTCTGTATTGTTTGAAAGTAAAGTTTAAGGACATTTGATTTTTTAATGAAGTGATACTAAAAACTACATTACATTTTCCCACAATTTATTTGGCAAGAAAAACATACCTATTCTTCCTCTGAAAGCAGGAATTTACATTTTGCTGCATGAAACACTACAAAGAGAAAATGAATTGAACTGTTGCTCTTAATCCTACAATTCCAGCCCTAATCATAGATCAAGAATAGCTCAAGTAATGTGTTACAAAAACTCCACAAGAAGAGTGCATTTTAACATATTTCTTTCTCAGGGACAAAGTGTGGAGAGACTT
>VXAV01005221.1:8604-20065 GCA_013399715.1 Alectura lathami
CCTTGTTATTGTGGGTAAAAATAAACGGAATCTTAAGATTTACCTAGGGAAAAAAATGTGCAGGGAAGGGTTTTGACTATTTACTTTACAGAGGACCTTGTGAGAGTTAACAGTTTGTTTTTAATTTTGCTGTATTAGGAGAGAGCAAAGCATGTGAATTGGGAGAGAGAGGGTTTGTGGAGAGGAAGATAGCTGTGTGCTCAAGGTGTTGTTCTGGCTGCATGTCTCCTCCTAGCTGGGAGCGTCTTTGCTGGAGGAGGAGGGGAGTCCTCTCAAGGGAGAGAGTATGAAATGGAAAAGGTGGGAGAAGCAGAAAGCAGATTCAGAGAACCAGCAGCGAGTGGGTTGCCCGTGAGGAGGAATGTAGATGTTACCTCCAGCCATTGTCATGCTTCCTGCTATGGAAATATAATTATCCTGCCCTTTCCTATCAAAGTGTCTCACCATAGCTCTGGTTGTGTATCTACAAAAATAGAGGGAAAGTGACAAATTCAGCACAATGTCTGTGCCTAAATAAAGCCCTGTTTGGATCTATGGACAATAATATCTACTATGCTTTGGGTATATTACTGTATAGAGGCACTGGGAATAAAATTAAGCACTGCAGTTCAAAGCCTGTGTGGTATTGATGCCTTTCTATATATTCTTTACATATAAAGGCATGAATACTGCCAAGAATTCTGCAGCCAAAGACATGGCATGCAGCTGAACTATACGTGTGTTACCATACTATCATCTAGCGGCAGTAAAAGGCAACTAAATACAAAACGATGGAGCTGAGCAGTAGTTTGCTTCTGCTTGCATCAGTTTCCATGATATTGAGTGCAACCACTAATGTGGTATTGAATAACTAATTTCCAGCTCTAAAGTCAGCTTTCTTCTTTCTGGAAAGATTATTTTGTTTTCTAACAGAGATGTGCACTGATTTTAAGTACAATACAAATACCTAAATGGGAGTTTTGACTAAGAAGTGAGAATTGTGCCCAGATGAGTTCAATTATCATGCCTTGGAGTTACGAAAAAGAAAACAAGTCAAGCTGTGCTCTGCAAGCCAGCATCTAAATGCAGGTGCAGATCTTCACCCGGCATCAATCAGTTTCAGTGAAGCCAAATTGATTTATACCTGCTGAGGATTTGGCACAGTATCTTCATAAATTCTAGACTTGTGCTTATTTCAGAAAGAAAGGGAAGTATTTTGAGATATGTAAGTTATTCTGACCCCTTTGTGGAAAGTCTGATCTGGTGTAAGACATGCATCTCTCATGGAAATTTCTGTGCTATAGTCAGTTGTGACGCAAATACTGAACTTAACCATGGATGCATGTTATAATGTGAAATTTTACCCTTGACAGTACAGATAGGGTGTGATGCAGAAGACAAAGAAACAGCATTCAGTGTAAAGGGTAAGTCCTCTATCACTTTATATTCCTCTGTGAAAACTAAACCTTTGTGTTTTTTTTTTCCATAGTCAACATCGATTCACAGGAGTAGACGGGTGCCATCTAGTGAAGAAAAGATTTGTTACACGTTTAAAGAGCCAGAAACCCAATTTTGTTCTTGCTTCATTCGTTAGTATGATTGGAAAGATAAAAACAGACAAACATTTTGGAAGAGGGAAATTGAGTGAAATGTTCCATTCACTGTATCTGTAGTACACACTGAGATATACAAAGACATAAAAATACAAAATACCAAATTACTCTTTACAGAGTGCCTTCCATATTTATAAATCAGCTTTTGTTTGGTTTTATTTAAGCCCAGGCCCCACTGTTTCCCCAGCACCACTTCCCTTCTTCTCTAGGAAAAAAAAAAAAAAATCTAGTATAGTAACTGATGATTTATCTAGGTCAAGTTTAGTACCTCTTCAATGAGATTGACAGAAAAGTTTATAGGGAGCCCTGATACAGACTTTTTTTTTTTTTCCTCCATGCTGATTTCTTGACTATTTTGTAGGGTTCAGAAGCCTCTGAAAGTGGAATTGAAATTCTGGATCCCTTAACCTTGCACTACAAAAATGTAAGTGCATTACAGCTGGTAGGCTTCTGCGATGCCTGACACTTGGTGATAACATCTATTCTCTAAAATACTCTGAAACTACTATCCTGGTCTCTGTAATGTCCTCCATTTTCTTCTTAAAGCTTCACTTCTTTTTGCATCTAGCAAGACCCACAAGGACAGTAAGTTGTATACTTTTATTATATTTTCCATATTGTATTAGAAATTGATTTGAAAATATACTTTATGCCATTAACTATGATGCATCCCCTTTAAGTCTAGATGTATTTTGCTTTAGAGTAAATGGAAGATGAAGAAATCTAACCCATGAGACAAATCTGTTTCATTATTTTAAATTTAATTGTAATGTTCTTGTTGCTAACAGATGAAAAGTTAATGTCCATAAACCTTTAGTACTTCAAAAGAAGCAGGGCTTGTTTTTACTTGAACCAGGATGTATTGTGGCATGTCCACTATCAGCTAACACCAGAGATTCTGCTCTGGTGCTTCGTGGGCCTTATTTTTGGCCAGTTTTATAGGGGCTCAGGTTTGTCTCTCCTTCCACCTCAAGATCAGTATCTGCATCAGTTATTCCCTTCTTCTGTCATCAGCTTTACAACAGTTTTCAATCATAGAATGAATCATAGAATCATAGAATGGCTTGGGTTGGAAGGGACCTCAGAGATCATCTAGTTCCAACCCCCTGCCGTGGACAGGGCTGCCAGCCACTAGCTCACTAGATCAAACTGCCCAGGAACCCATCCAGCCTGGCCTTGAACACATACAGAGATGGGGCATCCACAACTTCTCTGGGCAGCCTGTTCCAGCACCTCGCCACTCTCTCAGGGAAGAATTTCTTCCTGATGCCCAACCTAAACCTCCCCTCTTTCACTTTTAGCCCATTCCCCCTTGTCCTACCATTATCCACCCGTGCAAAAAGTTTCAAGGAACAAAGCTAATGTGATCACATGCTATTTTTCCTTCTAATGACTTTTGTACCTCTTAGTCTGTTTCAGATATGACAGAAGGTCTCAGAGACAGGAAGTTTCTAAACATTTTGCAGAAGGATGTAAACGGGTAAAGAACAAAGATCTCTGTGCTGGTGCTGCCTCACCTTGAGCACTGGATGTAGGTTTGGGCATCACAATATAAGAAGGACATAAACCTGTTAGAGAGCATCCAAGGGAGAGCTATGAAAATGATGAAGTATCTAGAGGGTAAGATGTGTGAAGAGCAGCTGAGGTCCCTTGGTTTGTTCCACCCAGAGCAGAGGAGGCTGAGGGGAGGCCTTATGGCGGCCTGCAGCTTCCTCACAGGGGAGCGGAGGGGCAGGCGCTGATCTCTGCTCTCTGGGGACAGCGACAGGACCCGAGGGAACGGCATGGGGCTGTGTCAGGGGAGGGTCAGGCTGGGGGTTAGGAAAAGGCACCAGAGGGTGGTGGAAATGGAACAGACTCCCCAGGACAGTGGTCATGGCTCCAAGCTGCTGGAGCTCATGGAGAGTTTGGACACCGCTCTCAGACACAGGGCTTGGATTTTGGGTGGTGCTGTGTGGAGCCAGGAGTTGGACTCAATGATCCTTGTGGGTCTCTTCCAACCTAGGACATTCTGTGGTTCTATGATTTCCCTCTGTCCCTACTGACGAAATGGCTGCGGTATGAAATCTGTTATTAAAAATGCAGACAGACTATATACAATCTGAACTGTAAGAAGAGCCTTCATGACCCTCATGAGCGTCAGTTTGGCCTTCTGCTAATTATCAGACTGCTTTGACAGGAGGTCTCCACTGGCTCTGAGCTTACGCTTCATGCACATAGGCCAACACGTAAATGGAGACCATTAAATGGAAGTGTCCAGATCCCCTAGGTCCCACAGCTCCCCCTGGTTTGCCAGAACCCTTGGCTTGGGTTCTCTTGGTGGGATTTTCATCCTCTAGCTTTAAACATCAGCACAGTACATATCTGCACTGGAGCTAGTCACACCAGCTCTCTTCATAGTCTGTGGGGAGAAATAAGTGCATTCAAAGTATGATTCATCTGTCCTATTTTAGATGTCTAAACTGGGATGGGAACGTTCCTTGTTCTGAGTGCTTATTTCTTTCCACTGCCCTAAGGTGAGACCAAGGTGACAAGCTAAAATGCAGGCACTTCTTCCTGAGCATATGAATCCCTTCCACCAAGTCTCAAGAGCTTCCACCCCACACTCCCCATTATATGGAGCTGCCACTCAGACGTACCCCTTGCTGACCAGCTGTGCTTGGCGTGTAAGGTTGTTAAGAGAAGCTATCTGAGGCTGCCAAAAGGTGTGACCCCTGCTTGAAGAGCATGATCTGACACAGGTGATTTTTTTGTCACATGGCAGATCCAGATGCTGCTTCTATCACGCAGCCCAGCGTGGTACTGACTCATGAGTCACACTCAGGAAAAGATGAGTGCTCTGTCTGCAGAAAATAGCTCTCCTTTCTTACCTTCCCAAACTGTCAGTTATGATCACTATGTTAGAGGCAATCCAAATTTCTTCTTGCCACTCTTTCTTGCCTGAGAGGGAGAATAGCAGTTGCCTGGTGTTGCTTCTTCCTTCCCTGTTGCCTAAGGTGTATGGAGCTTCACCGTGCTTTACCCTTCCTGTGCTGCAAACCAATAACCAGCAGCTTTAGGAGATGCAATGGGCAGCAGAAAGAATAAGCCACAAACACAGCCATGGCAGAGACAGTTTCAGCAAATTCCATGCACAGAATGTCTAGAATGTCTTGCTTGACCAGTTTCAGTAGCAAAAGCTTGGCAGAAAAGCACTGTGGGTGTCCTCCATAACCTAGATTGGAATGTACCATGTTGAAAGTACTAAAAAGAATGAAGACTTCCTGCTTATAAATGTAAAATCAAATATGATATAGTCTACCAGTAATCTAGCTCTCGGTAGGACTATACTGTGTTTTTACAAGATAGTCCTCAACCCTTCATCTAATCTGTGAGCTAGGAGACAAAACGTTCCTTTTACATGGAGAGTGCATGACAAAGAACTCAGAAGACTGGGAAATGGGAAAATCTGAGGGCAAACCTGAAGCTCTTAGGACAAGAGAAAGGGAGAATACTGCCCAAAAAATCTCTGGAAGAGCTATGCAGTGCTCATGGCAGAAGGCCTTGCAAGTATAATGCTGTCTCTGTTTTGGACAGGAAGACTTGAGAAGGACCTTCCTTACCACCTTGTCCTTGCAAATGAAAGGTATGTTCAGGGCATAAACATGTTTTCATTAAGCAAAAACTTTTTAATGCGAAACAGACTTTTCTTTTTTTTTATTTTTTATTTTCCTTTTTTTTGCCCCAGAGGTGAGGAGAAGGGCTTTCTGAAAGGTTTTAGGCTACCAGATGAGGCACACCCTGCACTATGTGTGTGATAACTCTGCCCTTTTGAGTGTACACCAGGAAGAAACGCTGTTGTGGAGGGCTGTGGGGGCAATGCATGGTCCTGGCACAGCAGCCAGCACTAATCAACAGAGAGAGGGGTCACACCTGCAACTTTAGTATTATCATCAGAAAGCACAACTGCATTTGTACTATGCAGAGAACAAACGACTGGTGGTGCATCATGAAAATGCTTTACTGAGGTGCTGGTAGTCTATAGACAACGTATTTCTTTTTAATTTGATGGAAAAAGCTTTTGTCTGTTCTGATGAAATTGGAAAGGCTGAAAGATTTACTGTCTCAAGGTTAATTGCAATCAGATCTTTGCTGCAATTAATTTTAACAAGGGAAGAGAATTGCAAGCCAGAATAGAGAAAGGGCAGGTTAAAGAATACTAAGTTGAATCAGAAATGTTGTAGTCAGCAGGGTCAAGTGAAACTTGGTGCAGAATACTTAAGAAAGTTACTGAAGCAATTGCTGAACTATTAGTGATTGTGTTCAGATGCTTATGGAGGATCAAGAAGTCCCAGAGGTGTAGAGATGCTTTCTCATTGTACCTGTACTTTAAAAGAAGTAATAAAAGTAACACATCGGGTAGCTAAGTGGTATACCAGACAAAATAGGAAAACAATCAAGTTATATCACCAGGTAAATAATAAAATGATGTAGACGATCATTGTGGATATGTCAAGAACAGCTCATGATAAATCCACATTTCTACTTCTGACATGTTTACTGATCTAGCATGTGTGGCGTTTCTTGATGCAATCCCAGGTGATACACCCTTATGCCAAACAGGCAGTAGCTTTGATTAAGAAAATGAGTGCACAGCTTGAAATGCTGTCAGTGCTTTGGTGTCAAAATGAGAGGGCGTTTAAAGTCAGAGATCTATGGATTTGTCCTGGACACAGTCCTACTCAATACTGATGTTTTGAATGATATAATGGAAAACTTTTTTTTTTTTTTCTTTTTAATTTGGCCTAAATTAGAGTAAGGAGAGTTTCAAGAACTGTGGGATACAGGATGACGTTTAAAAGTGATTTTTGGTCAGTGGAAAAGTGCCTGATATCAACAAATGAAAAAGAAAAAATGGAAAGGTTAAAAGTATAGTACATAAGAAAAAGTGACCAAATGGACAAATAAATATGAAAGGCAGAAAAGATTGGGAGATTTTAAGTTTAGGCTCAGGCTGAAACTGTAAAAGATACGAGGATTTGATGATTAATCAAACAAGACATTTCACTCAGGGATGTACTTATAAACTATTTCATGCTGGGATGTACTCATACATAAACAAATGGAAGGGAGTATCGGAGATCGAACAGCAAGGCATTCATAGGTAAAAGGCAACAGAAGCAAAAGCCAAGAGCCAAAAAGCCAGAAGCCAGAAAAACCAAACGAACGCTTATTGCGCAGTTACAATTGCTTATATAGCATTAGCTTTGTGACTAAATATATCTTGCATTTTCATTAGGTTATAATAGCGTCACTCATTAAGCTCTAACCTATAACTTATCCTCTAATTATAATATGTTCCTGCCCTACCCGAATGCTAGCTCCTTATCTCATACTTCAGAGACACTGTGTCCTTGAGGCCTACTCTTTAATCACTGTTTATTACAGAAAGGCCTGTTCGTGCAGTAGTCTAACATTCATGTCCGTTATTTGCAAGCCACGCTCCCACAAGGCAGTTACTGTCTTTTCCCTCACGGAGGTCCAATACTGGGTTCACTTCTGAGCAGTGAATGTGGGCAATGTCGGGAATCCAAAAGTCAAGCCAGAAGACTGATCAACAGCTGGAAACTCTGTGACCTGTGAAGAATTCTATGATTATATGACGAAGAGCTGGATGTCATCTAGAAGAGTTAAGTAAGGAAGTGTATGATGCACGTTCTTTATCAAAGAGATGATAACTGATAATTTCTTATGCCCACTGATGAAATGGCATGAAAAAATAGGCCAAATGTGAAGCCAGAAATATTTGGTTTGGATAGAAGAAAAAATCTACAAGAAGAGACAGTTGAACTCTAAAACTGGCTTCCTAATACAGCAGTGTTATCTTTTCTATTAGAATTATCCCCATATTTTTCACTGGAAATATTTAAGATGCACAAACTTAATGTTGGGCTTGTTTTAAAAACACAGTAAAATGTGTTTTTCTCCTGTGTACAGAGAGATGGAGAAAACCAATGATTTCTAGCAGTGCTGTAGCTAACCCTCCCTGCTGCCGCCTGTGCCTCGTCCCTGTCCCACCACATCTGCCTCCTGCAGCTCCCCTGCCTGACTCCTAGTGAGTGCCCTTCCCTTTTGCTGCTGTCCTGTCTTCCACAGGCCAGCATATGCTGCTGCTGTGTTCTGCTTGCCTTGTAGTTGCCAATTCCAGTAGTGTTGGATGGGAGCACAAAAGGCCTGCACGAGACTGTCAAGATGGTCACACCTTGCCAGCTGAAAGCCACTGAGCTAAGTAGCTCCTTCTGGTTCCTTCCAGGCCTGCATTTCTGTGCTGCCATGATACTGTGACAGCTTTTCCTGGCAGAATGTAGTGACATAGAATGTTCTTGATAATGAGTGTGAAGAACTGTGCAAAAGGGATTTTGAGTCTTTTTCTTGGCCAGCTGTACCTACGTCTGCCCTGCATTAAGGATGTGCAATTATGCTGCATGAAATCCAGTAGCTGCAAGGAATTTTTTGATTTTCCTATCCAAATCCCTTGCAGCTCTTGTTTGTAGCTCAGACACCTTTGGACTGGCTCAGCACCAAGGGCAAATCACATAATAACAGAGTGAGTCTCCTGCGTCTAGTAATGCAAGCGCTAGTGCTACACAGTGCTCCTGGCACGGTGCAACACAGGCCAAACTCAGCCAGGAAAGTGTGCCCCACACGAAACCCTGCTGTGAGCCTGTCATGCTAACTGCTGCAGTATTAAGATATAAATAGCCATATGTGTTTACGCTGCAAAAAGTATTACACCCACACTGATACAATATTAATCCAAAATAAGGAAAGATAAATCGCTAAAGTTTCGCCTTTCAGAACAAATATTAAGTACAGTGGTTGCTTGCTGCTCAGTTGTATAACTTTGCTTTGTTTTCTCTATAATGTTTTCCCAAAGTTGATCTCTTGGAAAAATGTCTCTAGAGAACCATAGAACAATCCGAGTTGGAAGGGACCTTTAAAGGCCATCTAGCCCAACTCCCCTGCAGGGAACAGGGACACCTACAGCTGGATCAGGTTGCTCAGAGCCCTGTCCAGCCTGACCTTGAAGGTCTCCAAGGACGGGGCATCCACCACCTTTCTGGGCAACCTGTGCCTGTGCTTCACCACCCTTAGTGTAAAAATCCTTTTCCTCCTATCTAGTCTAAATCTCCCCTCTCTCAGTCTGAAACCATTTCCCCTAGTCCTATCACAACAGACCCTGCTAAAGAGTCTGTCCCCTTATTTCTTGAAGCACCCCTTTAGACATTGAAAGGCGGCTATCAGGTCTCCCCGGAGCCTTCTCTTCTTCAAACTGCCAGCTCTCTCAGCCTGTCCTCACAGAGGAGGTGTTCCATCTCTTGGACCATTTTTGTGGCCCTCCTCTGGACGCACTCCAACAGCTCCATGTCCTTCCTGCACTGAGGACTCCACACCTGGCAGCAGCACTCCAGGTGGTGTCTCACCAGCGCAGAGCAGAGGGGCAGGATCACCTCCCTTGCCCTGCAGGCCATGCTTCTTTTGATGCAGAAAATAATACTGGTATGGAAACAAAAGTATAATATTTTTGAGAATCTAAGTTACATTTAACAGAAATATGAGGGCATTTCCATTGGAATGATTTGTTCTAACTTAAAGATTTGTTTTCCACAGTAATTTTAAGAAACCTTATAAATGTTACTAGTGTTTCACAACATTTGAGTCAGTTACTTGTACTGAACATGATTCCATCTAGCTTCTATTTGATAGCTGCTGGTACTTGTAGCAGAAGAGACCAGGAAACTACGAAGAGTGAGCCATTTCTGTACTGCATGTGCTCCTCACAAATCCACAGACCTCTATATTATTTACTGTAACTTATCTCTCTTCCTAGTTCATTCAGTTGTACAGTGTTATCATAATATCTTTCAAGTTCAGGTCTCCCATCCTCTTCCTCAACCCTACAGCTGCTGGTGCTTCACAGCCTTCCTTCTTTGCCTTCCCTCATGTCCAACACAAGATCCCTCTCTTCCTTTTCTCCCTCCATGGTGAGGTATTCCTTTTCTTCTCACTGGAGTCCCACAGTCATCCTTCCACTGCAAGGGGTATGCGTTCCCTGTTTCTTTTTTCTTTCTTTCATTCCAGAAGCTGTATGGGCATCTCCATAATCAGTTTCCCATCTGATAAATGGATATCAGAGGCACTTGACTGTCCATTTCCCCCTAGTGTAGGTTTCTAGGAGAACTCCCTGTAAGAAATCTTTTCTCAAAGAAGAATAAAATTAGTATTTGTCTGACTTTCTGTATGTGAATGATTTAACATGTGAAGATAGAGGAAGAAAAGTAAACTTCTGTTTCTAAGTAAAGATCAAAAAGTGTTTTACAGATTCTGAAAGCTAAGGTTCTCACACTCCTGCACACTAGTTTATAATCTAATTTTACCTGTGAGTGAAACTAAGGCACAAAGAAAACATATTTATGAACGATATCATTGCAAGCCTGTGATAAAGATCAGAATAAGCCAAGTCTTTTGCTCTCATTAAAGTTCTTTCCTAAGAGTAGTGACTCTCAGTAGTTTTAGTAGATGTGTAAGTTGAAATTCTGCTAATATAATTCATTGAAATATATATTGCATTTTTTCAAAGCTTGGAAATATAGTTCCTGTCTTATGAGGGTGGACACTGGCACTCTACAGCAGACCTCATAAAAAGGAAGTTACTTTTTTTGTCAATGATCTTTCCTTTCTTCCCTATGGCTCGCTATAAATTGCATATAAATTAGGTGAGTAGAATGAACAGATTTTTGAGTGTTTTTGGACTAAATTCAGCTATGTATTGTAAGTGGGAGATATTAATGAAAAGAGGAAATAATATCCTTCTGAACTGCTTTGTGTTGTGAAACTTCTTGCTTACGTCCACATGCATGAAAGAAGAGAGACTATATTCTTTACAGTCATAACTAAAAGATTGTTTTTAATGGTGCATTACTGAATCGTTTATGAACCAGAAGAGGGAGAACGCAAACTAGCTGTTGTCTGCCAAAGAAAGGCCATCTGGCTACTGCTGTAGACAGATTTGTGTCTTGGAAATGAACTGCTAGTAGATGTCGTATGAAATAACTGAAAGTATGGGAAGTAGGAACTACATATACAGAAGATGATGACCATGAGAAAACAAGCATGTGGCTTTGGGACTGCAGGCTAGAAATTATCCTTCCTATTTATATTCAAAAACCTGTGAAAAGACTCTGTCAGATTTAGCTGTAGCAATTTCAAATGCTAGTGCTTCTGCCTGCCCTATTTCTGACAGAGGTCATCACCACTTAGCACAGGAGGCAAATGGGACCACACTTTCCCCACTCCTGGTCACACCTCGCATATAAACACAATTCTCTCTTCACAGTGAACGGAGCTAATACAGAGATACAAGGTGACTGAAGTGCGGACATGCATCCAGCTCACTTGCTGCTGAGATAATTACAGCAGTTTCCATCACAGAAATGAGGGGAAGAGCCTGACTCGTAATGTTCTTACCAGCCTACCCTTCAGCCAGTAGATTAAAGGCCATTTCACTCCCCTGTTCCCGCCGTAGCTCCATTGCACAAGCTATCAGGTAGATTGTTTTGTGATGGCAGACACGCTATGTGCTGAGTGTCCTTGGCAGTAAGTTGTAGGTTGAACTGACCCACTCCAAGCTCTTGCTCAAAGCAGAGCTGACTTCACGCATGGCTTTCCACATGCACTGGTAGTGTCTTTCTGTAAACTGGTTTCATGGAGTTTTTCTTTTTCAGGTGCTCTTCAGGGGCAATTTACTTTCATAGATCTGGAATGCAAGGCAAGTGTAAAAGTATTTTGTAGTAAAAGGAACTAAATGTGTGGGTGCTTTTTTTTTTTTT
>VXAV01005224.1:4839-18207 GCA_013399715.1 Alectura lathami
TTTTTTTTTTTTTTCCCTTCAGTAAGGGTATTTCTGTCCCTGAAGACCGCATTCCATTACCACCATTACCATTTACACTGTTTCCATTTTACAGTGAGCTGCCCCTCCCTTAGCAGTGAAATGGGAGTGGTCCAGAAGGACTGACAGAGTCCTCGTTCTTGCCTGTGCACTGGATGTTTGGTTTTCAGACGTGTTCCTTTCCTCACAGACAGCACAGGGTTCTGTCCCAGCCTTTCTAGCCGAGCATCGTTGCTAAGTAACCCTAATTTACCTCATAAATATCTGCATATGAACCTGGTTAACAGGCAAGTGCAGCATGTTTTCATGTTACATGTGCATATACTACAGCGTGCTTAGATGCCTTTTAGTGCCTCTTCCGTCAGTCAGTCCAAGCTGGCCTACTGGACCATGCGCTTCCCATGGTCAGCTTATATGAATTCACAAGCACACAGGGAAAAACCTATTAAATAATTCTTACTGGGACACCGAGCATTCTTACAGGTATACACTTCTTCCTTTCCCACCTCTCAGAGATACCTGTTTTTTCAGATCCAACCCTAGCCATGCTCTTCTCACTTCTTCGCATTCTTAGACCTCAAGCTGCGCTTGTTTTTCTCTGTCTGTGTCACAAGATATACAAGGCTCACCCTGTGTGCAGGGAAGGCAGGTTGGGCTGCTGCAAGAGAGGACTTTGTGGGCAGGAAAGATGAGCAAGGAAAGACTGCCCCTGACTTCCCGCTGAGGACATCTGCTTTGTCCCTTCCTATCATCAGTTCCTGATAAGGACCCTTACTCCCCCTCTTACAGCCACCTTATTCAACTTTGATTTCTGTGGGAAGTTTTGCACTGCTTTCAGCTACCTGCTTTCCATCATATGCCTCTAGCTGTCTACAGTGCAGAAAATAACTATGTTCAAAGTCCAGTTGGTGCATCGTAACAAGGACTCTTGGTTACACAAACAGCTCCTTCCAATTGCACTTGATAACAAGCCTGTCATATGGCTGGTATTTGTAGTGCTCTCAGAACCACATTACGGTGCTTACACTCAAACCAACTTAATTGCACGGAACAGAGAACATGCATTAGATGGGACTGCAAGTGTAAGCAGAAGTTGGAAACTAATTGTTTAATTGATCTCCACAATCTCTTGTTAGAGGAACCAACAGATGTTAAAACAGCCCTATACCTAATATTGATCTGTTTTTCCAGCTGGCTCTTACTTAACTGTGTCTTATGATGCATCGGTGAGTCAGCAATATATTATTTATGAAAGCAGGATGCGTTTAAGTTATATTTGGTATGCAAGTGTATCTTACTAGAAATATAATATTTATCAGCTCATGCAAGGAATGCAGAGCAGAGCAGAGCAATTAGCGCTTGTTGGCCTTCTTTGTACAAGGTGAAAAAGAGGGTAGTCATTTATATGGCCAGGCTGGATGGGTTCCTGGGCTGTTTGATCTAGTGAGCTACTGGCTGGCAACCCTGTCCACGGCAGGGGGGTTGGAACTCGATGATCTTTGAGGTCCCTTCCAACCCAAGCCATTCTATGGTTGTATGATATGCTTGTACAGAGAATGTAAACTACTGCCAGAGTGAGGAGGAAAGATACTTCTTTACCTACCTCGGTATTTGTTATTACAAGAAGAACACACATTAAGAATTTTTGTTTTATAAGTGACCAATAAAAAATGATATCTCTTCAGGTTATAGAACAACCAAAGAACTATGGCATTTCTATTACAGGAGAACCTCTACACAATTTCAGACATTTGAGTCACAGGATGCTTAGCAGTGGCTTGCGGTGCCTTGTCTTATTAGTTGCTGTACTGAACCACTGAACAAATAGTGCTCAATCAATAGTTCTTGTATTCTTCCTTTGTAAACAGTGAATCTGTCAGGAAGGTACAGACCGCTGATACATGTGAAAATGCAACATGAAATATATTAACTATGGAAAGGCACACAGAAGGCAAATGCTATGTGTGTACCTCTGTTAGTGTACTTCAAAGCAAACTTGAGTCAGGCACAAGATGAAGGGTTAAATGAGGGAAAAACTGTCCAAAGTGTCTTCATATCATAGGATCATAGAATTACAGAGTTGTTTGAGTTGGTAGGGACCTTTAAAGGTCCTCTAGTCCAACTCCCCTGCAGTGAACAGGGACATCTACAGCTGGATCAGGTTGCTCAGAGCCCTGTCCAGCCTGACCTTGAAGGTCTCCAGGGATGGGGGATCCACCACCTCTCTGGGCAACTTGTTCCAGTGTTTCACTACACTTATAGTGCAAAACCTTTTCACAGAATCACAGAATGTTAGAGATTGGAAGGGACCTTGAAAGATCATCTAGTCCAATCCCCCTGCCAAAGCAGGAACACCTAGAGCAGAGTACACAGGAACACGTCCAGGCGGGTTTTGAATGTCTCCAGAGAAGGAAACTCCACAACCTCTCTGGGCAGTCTGTTCCATTGCTCTGTCACCCTCATCGTGAAGAAATTTCCCCTCATATTGAAGTGGAACCTCCTATGTTCCAGCTTGTACCCATTGCCCCTTGTCCTGTCACTGGATGTCACAGCGAAGAGCCTGGCTCCATCCTCCTGACACCCACCCTTTACGTATTTATAAACATTAATTAGGTCACCCCTCAGTCTCCTCTTCTCTAGGCTGAAGAGACCCAGCTCCCTCAGCCTTTCCTCGTAAGGGAGATGCTCCACTCCCTTCATCATCTTGGTGGCTCTGCGCTGGACCCTCTCCAGCAGTTCCCTGTCCTTCTTGAACTGAGGGGCCCAGAACTGGACACAATACTCCAGATGCGGTCTCACCAGGGCAGAGTAGAGGGGGAGGAGAACCTCTCTCGACCTACTCACCACACCCCTTCTGATACACCCCAGGATGCCATTGGCCTTCTTGGCCACGAGGGCACAGTGCTGGCTCATGGTCATCCTGCTGTCCACCAGGACCCCCAGGTCCCTTTCCCCTACGCTGCTCTCCAGCAGGTCAGTACCCAACTTATACTGCTTCCTGGGGTTATTCCTGCCCAGATGCAGGACTCTACACTTGCCCTTGTTAAATTTCATTAAGTTTCTCCCTGCCCAGCTCTCCAGCCTGTCTAGGTATCACTGGATGGCAGCGCACCCTTCTGGCGTGTCAGCTACTCCTGCCAGTTTTGTATCATCAGCAAACTTGCTGAGGGTGCACTCTGTCCCCTCATCCAAGTCGTTGATGAATATATTGAGCAGAATATACCTGACTTTTCCTTATATCTAGTCTAAATCTCCTCTCTCTCAGTTTGAAATCATTTCCCCTAGTCCTATCACAACAGGCCCTGCTATGCAGGGCAAAGGGGAAGAAGGAGGAGTTGGTTGGTACTTTGTCATTACTCGTGATAAAATAAAACCTGAGAGAACAGCAATCTTGCAGAAAATATTTCTGTAACTTAAAAGCTCTGGAGGTGCTCGGCAACACAACCCTGTCTTCCTGTATGTGAACTCTGCATAGAGCTGGCCTGTTGCTTAGAGGAAAGTAAGTATGAATGAACAAGCTCTGGTGTGGCATATGCTGTACGGGGGCAATGGAAATGCTTCTTTCTTTTTAAGAGAATGTTTCTGACATGATTATAGGAGTGAGTCTTCACTATCTGTGGAATTATTTTTCCTGTATATTTCTATTAAGACCATTTCCAAAATGTCATGCTTATTTTAAAATTGTTTATTAGAGGGTTAAATATATAGTCTTTTGATATATGTAACATAATTACATTACTTAAAATAAAAAGCAGTCCTATATGCAAATTTAAAGTAGATAGTTACTGGAAATAATGTGTCCAGTAAATTCCAGCATGAATAATTCACTAAAATAATATCTATGTAAAGTAACTTTTCATAGTGCTTTCACTGGTGGTTTAAAATTAATCTTAGAAGAGTACAATTTTTTACTTCTTGAACTGGTCGCTGACTTTTTGAGAGAGGTTTAAAGACAGAATAATAAATCTTTAAAGAAGTAGCTTCAAAAAATAAAAATATGCTGTAGAAATATCTGTTAAAGTTAATACTCATGGTATGTTATATCTCAGGAATGTACTATTCTAGGTATTGCAGCACATTATACCATTTACTAAACTTTAATTTTGATCTGACAAAATATACTAAGATCTAGGATGGGGAGGCCAGGTTGGATGAGGCCCTGGGTAGCCTGATCTAGTGGTTGGCAACCCTGACCATGGCAGAGGGGTTGGAACTGGGTGGTCTTTAAGTTCCCTTCCAACCCAAGACATTCGATGATTCTACGATTCTATGGGGGAGGTATTTTTCTTTTCTTTGTAAATTAAAATAACATTTAATGAAGATATCCACTCTTGAACACAAAGAAAGTTAAAAGTTTTTTTTTTTCTCACAGTTAAAGAAATTTATCTGTAGAATTTAAAATTGACCTGAAACTTGTCACAGAAACATTTGCATCAAGAATGCACCTTTGAAAATTACCCCAAACCTGTCCTATATATAAACAATAAAAAAAAATTATATCTCATCTGTGCTCAGACTGCCAGGGCTACCTGTAAATCATCCAGGGATTTAAAATCACCAGTCACACTTTAAGAGCAACTGATAGTATTAAACTTCTGAGATTTAGAGTGCTACCATTTATTCTGACTCCAAGCAGGCAACTGAGAACAAGAGCCATTTTCCCCAGGGCACTTCTCATCTCTTCTAACCATATCAAGGAAGCTGAGGTAGAGAACAGGATAAAACTAGAAACTGCAGAGTAAATGAGCAATTGTAAGATGGAGGAGCAGCTGTAGCTTTAGATTGTGAGAGCCTCTCCTCGAGATAAAGCCTTCTGAGGTGGTGGAAAAACTGACAAAGTGTATCTCCGAAATCTCACATTTAAATGAAATAGAAAACTAGTGTTTTCCTTGATGGAAACATACACACATATTCACAAATCCTGTGAAATATTGTCTTTTGGTAATTTACCCACGATACTGGCCTCTAGACATTCTTGTAAAGAGAAAGGAATGCAGTGTAGGCTGACACTTACTTACTTAACGTGCATGAAAAGTTAAAACATGATTTGTTAGTATGTAGGAGATTATCGTGGATGGATTGGTTGTTTCAACCAATGTTGAATTTGAAAATGTATCGAGCTTTGTGAAAATACCGGTACTGAGAAGAGGAGAGAGAGTAGGACCTGCAGCATTTGCTGTGTGACTTTACTAAATAATGCAAAGGATTACTGATTCATGTTTCCCCCGTGATTACCTTCACTTATGACATGGCAAAGCAGTTTTGCCTGAAAGGTCTGAAGTATTGAGAGCTTAGCTTTAAAACTGGTGCTAGAGAAATTTCTAAGTGTAATTACTGCAAAGATGTTTTTATCTAAGTCTCTTTGTACTGATACTTTGTAACATTAACAGAATTTTAACTTCCAGTAAGTATCAAGTTCATATTAATTTATTGTTGAAATCTAGCTTTTTGCCATGCAAGTTTAATGCTTGTTCTACGAAGCTTACCAGGCTTTAAAAAATGTTAGTGTCTATCTAACAGCAATATAAATATGATCTTCCCAAGTCTGACTCTGAAATGTTAGTTTTGCAATGTCCATTCTCATATTTTAGATGTGCTTGATGGAGCTGAATGGTACTGGATAAACTGCTGATTTTTCATCTTTGCTTCACTGATTCAAACCCATGATGAGTTGCTGAGTAAAGTGAAGGGTTTTTCAGGTCAGGCCATGTTTCATAACAAAGAAAAGATGTCCATGGCAAAATCTCTGCATACAAATTCTATCCAGCCAGAATAAACACGGGGGATCCCTACACATTTAGTCTCTGGTTACTGGTCAGTAGTGAAGCCCTGTTCTCCCTTCTTCCATTCTGTCTTCTGCTATGTGTATTAAAGCTATCATGGGTATCTTGACTCTGTTGCAATCGTATTTTCATCCTGCTGCTGTAATCATATTAGGTTATATCTATATTTTCCTTTGTAGCAGTGCTTGAGTTCTTAGCTGAAGGGCTTGCTCTGTAGTGTTAAGGCTTTGGGGGTAACATAAGACCATATCAGATACACTTTTCCTGAAAGTCAATGTACAGACAAAATGAAGCATGGGAATTTCTCAATGTACATTTTCTGTTGAACAGTGTAACCTCTCACAAACATGGTGCACCTTCTGCCATCCCGTAGTCTGTCCTAGACCACTCTTCATTGCTCTTCAGTGTTAGTTCTCAGCTCCTGCTCCATAGCAATACCATTGCCATCCAAATAGGCAAGCATTGATGAAGAAAGAGACAGTACTCTCAGCTTCTACAACACTGCTGGAATAGATTAATAATGTTGCCTGAGAAATCAACTGCTCCTTCCCTCTCTGCTAAAGGACGGGTTTGGAGCCAGGCTTGAGCCAGACTATTGGTTAGCCAGTAGCTGTTCTGAGGGAGGGAGGTGCACATCCAAACCAAGATGTGTGCTCTGCAAACCATGGGTGCAAGTAAAAGCTAGCTGATGAGGGTCATGCTTAGAGTCTTTTGCCAAGGCCCTTACCTTGCAGTGACAGCTACTCATGCCTCTGTGCAGATGTGCCACCACATGTTAGAGTTCAACTACATAAAACTTTGCTGGAACAGTCATTTGAGGCAGGGAAAATCACCGCCAGACTAGATTTGCACACCTTTATTTTGTCTGCTCCATCCTGTGCTGCTTATGCAGGTCCTCCTAGAATCCAATGTTTTGTGGGCACTGGGCAAGTAAAACAGTGTTTGCCTGCTGTCTTGAAAGGATTGGGGTGTGCTGTCTGTTATCTATCTCATGACAGGGAAGAATTTAGTAGTATTAAAGAGTCAGCATGTATCTGAGCTGAAGGATCTTATCCTCTGTAGAACTTTATCATCCTCATGATGACAACAATAAAAACACAGAAGTTTTATTAATGGGTTAAGCAAACTGTAGCAGTGAAGCATCTGGATTGTACACCTCACTTAGAAGTCTTGACAACTTCTGCTTCACTGGAATCTTGTAGGAATGGGTCAAGTTGCTCTTCTGCTGTGGAAGGCCAAACCAATGCTGTTCGAGAATTGTGTGTGACCATAAATACCCTGGAGACCTTGCTCTTCTCTCTGATGGGAAGAAGTGAGCAGGAAGTCTGTCCTGTGCCTTTCTGTATCCAGAAAACATGAAGATATGTTCAACCATAGCACCGATGTGGACAATAGCCTGTGTTCCCAATGGAGGGAAGGCTACTGCAGCTTTGTGCCTCCAGGTCTAGGCAGTAGCAAGGCTGACCATATTTTTTGTTCCTCCTCCCAGATTTTTCTCATAGTCTTCTCAGATGTATGCTTCATGTTCAAGGTGTGGACATATCCAGCAGAGGGGAGGAAGAAGTGCACAAGTTTCTTCTCAGATGTACTAGCGTGCCAGCCCTTAGGAGCAACAGCACAGAAATAGCAGGAAGTCAGAAAAACTACTCACTTTTTGAAATTTCATAAACATTGCAGCAAAGATATCATTTTTCTTCTACTCTGTCGTCTTGAGCAGCCAACACAGGAGGCTAAAAGCACAGGACTTCAAAAGCATGTGTTGAAGGCATCTTAAAGCAGAAAAAATGTATAAGAGCTTTCCCATATTGAGGTTCCATCTATTTAGATTGATTTTCTTTAAATCTATTTTGCCTTTTTTTTTAAACAGCATTGACATATATGCTGTTTATTCTTCACACCTCACTGTCTTCTCAAAATTAAGTACTGGCAAGCTAACAAATGAATGGAAACTCTCTCTGTCTTCCAAGCTGCACTGAAAGACTTCCAAGCAACAAAATGTTTTATTTAAATACCATACATTTGGTAAGGTGTTCTACAACCTTAGCATAAAACACAGCCAGAACACATCTACTTCCATCATTCCTACTCTTTACTTATTAATCTGTGTCAGCTAGCAAGCGATCTCCAGATGATTGCCTTCCACGGGAAAATATGAAATGACTCCCAACAGAAAATGCAGAAGAGGCCATCATATTTTCCAAGGGGAGTTCAGCCCAATGTACATGCTGAGGCACTTGGCCCAGAGTGTGGCATCTGTTCCTTTTTAGTCTGCGACCACAGATAAAGCTCTCTTCAGTGGGCCTAACTGGGTGTTTTGCAGGTAGGAAATGTAGGTTTTAATTCTTGCAGTTATTTGCCTCCCAAATTGAGCATTTTAGATGCTTATCTGGCACATGATGTGGGAAGAGGACTGAAGACAGAAGGCAGAACATCAGCCCTAGTGGCAGGTGCAGAGGCATTCAGCAGGCTGTCCCATCCTGCCACGGTACAGCAGGTGAGAACAGGCAGAATAGCAAGGTGTGGGAACCCTTCCCAGGCTTCAAGAATTAATCAGGCTAAGGTCCTTTTGTGAAGAAAGAATTCCATTCATGTTGGGCAATTTCAATAAAATATTAACTAGGTGCATCAGGACTGTACAAGAATGATTGGGAGTTTTCATGATGGCACTGATGCATATGCAAGTCTAAATTCTTTATCAGTCGTGTCTGGGAGGGCGCCCTGTTCTCTTCAGACCCAAAGGTTCCCAGGATAGTCTCCCATACTTCAGCTGTGACTGCTGTTTTACTGCTGTTGGAAGTCCCTTCCAGGTGGACTATTCTAGTTCTAGTTCTAGTTCTAGTTCTAGTTCTAGTTCTAGTTCTGGTTCTAGTTCTAGTTCTAGTTCTAGTTCTAATTCTTTTTACTGGTGTATTACTTGCTGTTTATGTTATGCTTGTGTAACAAGTTTCCCGTTTATTATTTGCAATTATGAAAGCTTTTGTGTCATTCATAAATAACATCAGTGACAGTTTTTCTTATTTTCTTCTCTGACTAAAAATCCTAAATAACATAGATCTAAAATCAAATCCCTCTAGGAAACCTCTAGACACATTCCCACACAAGCATTTTCTCTGTACAGCCCTGGTTTAAAAGTCATTAGTTAGCAAATTTTGAATCCATTTTAGTATTTTCAGGCAAAGTTTATAATTGTGATTCTAGTTTCCTAATAAAAATGAGATGCTATTAGGGCAATTGCCTGTCAGGATTTTTAAAAATTAACATATTACTGTTATTATTTATCATCTGCATCTATAATCTAAGAAAAATATCAAGTTAGTATGAAAAGATTTATTTTTCATAAAATAAAATTAGTGTTAGAAGAGTATAAAATTATTTACTAATGATGTTGTCTGACATTCTATTATTTGCCCAGGATTGAGTTTCGATGGGTAGTTTGCCCTTTTAAAATATTGGTTTAAGATATGATTTTTCCAGGTCTCTGGAATTTCTCTTGTGTTTTAAACTTTATTGAAGATCAACATACATATATATGAAACTTATTAGTAGATTGTTTTTCAGTGGTTATAAATTCATACACTTGAGACCTTCTGTTTTAAAAATAAAATAAAAAATTGTAAAAGGAAAAAAAAAAACATCTCTACTGTTTTACTAGCTGTTGTTTTCACATGTTTTCGGGAGATGATCAGAATGGAAATTCTTACTTCCACTCCTTAATTAGCTTAGGTTTCCTTCTCAGTTGTTCATTATTGGGTGTGCTCATTGAAATCCACTCTACGTCTTGTCTGCCATTACAACCCTTCACCCACTAATCTGTAAAGATATTATATCATATTCATAATGGTATTTGTCTTTGGAAACAAAAACACCATGTACACATATTTCTGTCTGTGCTCCTGTGTATGGATACAAGTAGTAACATATTACATTATTAGTCTGGACATCTTTCTGTTTGTGCACAGCATACATCATCAGGTCCCAATGGCTTGCCAGTAAACTGCTGGAAATTTGTTCTGTGATCAATTCCTCTTCATTTCATACTGCTTTGAAGAGGCACCCCAACACAGCCCATGGGTTGCAGGAGGCCCAGGTGCTGCAGACAGGGTGCTGGGTGCCTCATCAGTAATAACAGAGGCAGAGAAAGCTTCACGCTATAGTCCTTCCACTACAGATCCTAGCTCGGAGACACGGGCTTGGTCCCTGTAGAGCTACAAAGGCACGTGAGTTAGATGACAGGATATCAAAAGTATAGGCATAGTGAGGCCTATAATTACATTGCCAGAATTTTCCAAAGCGGATTAACATTAATACTAAAAAACAGACTAGCTTGCGCTATTATTGATCTGCTTTCTACAAGCAAAAACATGCAGCTTTGGGTTACAATAGCTAAGGGGCAATATATTTAAGCTACTTATTTTTCGTCAGCAAGTCCGGCTCTCTATCCTTTTAAAAAGGATAGAAAATGGTTGGCTGAGGAAAAAAGAGAAAATTATATAACACTGCAAACTTCAATACAGTTACAAATGGACAGTGGAAGGTTTCCCTTCAATGTCTGGATTTAGAAGAATTACAGGCAGCCAGATCTGAACCCATTACTCCCCTTTGAACATTTGACAGCCTACCTTGTAGGATACAAATAGATACAATAAAATAAGGATTTACCTGACTAACAGTTACAGATATTTTCTTTACCACACCATCATCCAAAATCCTGTCTCACTTATGCTGCTGGTAAATATGACTACAGCTTTGTTCATCAGGCAGTTTGGTTTTGTTTGTCTGTTGGTTTGTTTTTGAAAGACGAGATTAACTGTGACCAACTACTTTTTTATTGAAAAAGAAATTATTTGATTTCAGACAAATACGCACATAGTGAACAGCATATCAAAGTTGTCTGTGCAGCAATTGCTCCAGAAATTAGTTGCGCCACCATTATATTACTTCATACATCAGAGATTTCATTGTCTGAATTTGAATATCAAAAATGTCTGTAAGGAATATATTTCTATAATCCAGAAAAGGAATAAGGCCCAAATGATTTTTTAAGGGAAAGCACAGCAGTCTTAGAATAGCCATGAAAGGGAAAATGTTCTATATATTATCCAGAAAAAAAACCCACACCTTCTTAGATAAATTTCATACCTAAATCTGATTTCCTTTACAAGACAGTGTGACACCAAATCTGGAGACTTTCCTGCATCGTTCTCTGTTATCTGACCAACCTACTGAATTGGTTCATCCAGACTGCAGCACAGCAGTGTGACAGCTTGTTGAAATGCAGTGTTATTAACATTTCCTGCACATGCATCAGTCACACAAATCAGCATGATCTGTGCCTTCTATTACATGCTTTAATTTGGAGGTATGCTGCAGAGCTCCATCCTCCACTATATTTCTACCAGGGTTTCTGATAAAACAATCTAATCAGCTGAAAGAAGATTATATGGTAACTGTAGCCGCATAGCATGAACATTTGATCCCTACAGGATTTCTCTATTAAACTTGCTTTGTTTCTCTCATTAATCTTATTGAAGATTGTTTTGCAATAGAGAAGGGATGTAATCTGCCACTGACAAATTGCTTCAGACTCTTCAATCCCCATCTCTTTATTTTCATAAGGCATTTTCCTCCATGTTTCTTCTGGTTACTTAAATGAAAAACAAGCCAAGGGAAAACAGGATTTGCAGGCATTTTCATAAGCTTGTATCAAACTGCAGTGAAGACAGTTCAAGAATTTTTCACACATCCTCAATCATGCTTTTTGAAGTTTTAACTTCCAAGCTTATACTCCTTTGTGTATTTTGGTTCTGTGGTAACTTCTTGAACAAAAATGCATATTATAATAGAAACATCTAGGTTGGAAAAGACCTTCAAAATCACCAAGTCCAATCATTCACCTGACCTACAAAGTCCCATCACTAATCATGTCCTCTAGTGCCTTGTCCTCACATCTCTTAAATACCTCCAGGGATGGGGTCTCCTCCAATTTCCTGGGCAGCCCCTTCCAATGCTTGGCCACCTTCTCTGTGAACAAATTCTCCCTAATGTCCATTCTAAACCCCTCTTGGTGCAACTTGAGATCATTTCCTTACATCCTATGATTTGTCAGTTGAGAAAAGAGAGCAAGAGCACACTCACTGCAACCTCCTGTTCCTTTGCATCATTCATGCTTGCTGATGATGAGAAAATCTCCAACAGAAAACTTTTATTTGCTTGACTACTGAAGAAGAGATGAAGCACTTATCTGGGAAAAGCCAGAGTAGAGTAGAATCTACTGAGCTGAACATGCTCACAGAAAAAAAAAAAAAAAATGTTTAAAATAGCCAAGAATGAGAAATATCTAATGTTTCTGTTGAATGCTCCTCACTTTCTGAGTAAAGCCCCTTTCCCACCTCTAAGCAGAGTGTCCAGGCAGCAGAGAAAGTATGATGTTCTATGACAGGAATCCCTGCAAGACTATTTCACTTGTATGCAATAATTGGACACTCATCTGGTGGATGTTGAAGAGAGCAAGTCAAAGTGAGCTTTACTCCTCAGCCTGCTGATAAATAAATTTGTGCAGAAATGAGACAAACTTGTGTTGTGCACTCTGCATCAATGCTTGTTCAGTCAGAAATACTTGTGTATTCATTAGACACAAGTACTCTCCTTCCCAGATGAATACTATTGTTAGAGCAGTGAGTGACACTCGCGCTTTCACTGAATAGTCCATTGAGCCGTTGATTATTCCATGCAAAATGAAACAGCTCCTGCAAAAGAGACAAACATAGCACTTCACCTTAGAATACCCAGGAGCTTGATTGCTGGATGGGCTGTGGGGAATTGGGAGCTGGGGATTCAAGGGCTGCCAGGCAGATGAGGCAATTAGATCATAGATTTTTGTGTGAGTGCTCAAGCTGTTTGAGGAAAGAAGAGATGACAACATCTCCTTCTCTAATAGTTTTATTCTTGTGTAAGGCCTAATCTGCTAAGTTTTCATATCATCCCTTTCCTCAGGTAAGAGAAACATGCCATGCCTGTAAATCCTGACATGACTAGTATAAGATAAACTCATTATTGCTGTGGCTGGAAGAAAAAAACTTATGGTAACTGCCAGAAAAGATCTACATGTATAAAGAACTCTGCTGTCAAAATTGCACATAATTATGGAGTTTTTACATTGCCAAGATGTGGTAGTAGCATACAGAAAATTATTTACTAAATTTTTTACTTGGTGAATGCTTCTATTAAAAGACATTTCATGGGATAGAATCATGGAATTGTTTAAGTTGGGAGGAGCCTTCAAAGGTCTTCTAGTCAAGCTCCCCTGCAGTGAACAGGGACACCTACAGCTGGATCAGGTTGCTCAGAACCCTGCCCAGCCTGACCTTGAAGGTCTCCAGGGACGAGGCATCCACCACCTCTCTGGGCAACTTGTTCCAGTGCTTCACCAACCTATTCATAAAAACAAACAAACAAACAAACAAACAAAAAAATCTTTTTCCTTATATCCAGGCTAAATTTCTCCTCTCTCAATTTGAAACCATCTACCCTAGTCCTATCACAACAGACCCTGCTAAAGAGTCTATCC
>VXAV01005225.1:0-10620 GCA_013399715.1 Alectura lathami
ACATCAACTGGGAAGCCAGCCACTGGTCATAGGGCAAGCAAAACATCAAGGATCCGAATGGAGAGGTGTCACTGAAAAAGCACTTCAAACAAGCCCTCACAGACTCTCCTGTATGTTTCAAGTACTTTATCCTCTTTCAGTACAGTGAAAAATTCAGCATTGAGGTAACTGAAGGCTGATTAGGAAAACAAAGCCCATCAAGGAATATTTAATGCAACCAGTACAAGGTCTTGACTTCTGTTTCAAGAAGCTTCTAAACCACAGATAGTTAAAATGGTTTCAGTATCGGAGCATGCTTGCCTTGTTCCCTAAGCAGTTTGACCACAGCCAGATGTGGGACTCCAGGCTCAGTAGCTACCCATCTGAGCCAAAACAGCTGTTACCTTCTCAGTCAGCAAGTAAACAGCAGATGCAAGGGTGCCAACAGAGACTACACAGACCTTGAGTGAAACCATGTAGGACCAAAGCCAGACTGGCTCAAATTACTTAAAAAAAAAAAAAACCACCACGAAAACCAAACACAACCAAAAAAAAAATCAAACAATGTTTAAAGAAAGAACTAGTTGCATTAAATGCAAAACATGCAATCCTAAGGAAAAAATATGTATGGAGGTATCCAGATCGTGTAAGGGTGTAACACAATACTGAACTGCGTTAATGGTGTTACAAATAAAGAATCTGAGCAAGTTGTTCCATAAGTTACAAAAAGGTTAACACAATGAATCTACTTAGTCATCAACCCCACCAAAATGAGTGTGAAAAAGGTGTATTTAAGTGATCAGCAATGAGCAGGAACCTACCAAAGGAAACAAAGAGAGAGAGAGCAGGACTAAAACTGACTACTGAGACCTAGGTTTTCCAGGCATGATTAAAAACGAGTGATTATGATCAACTCACCCTTAAGTGTGCTTGGTTCAGGAGCAGTTAGGCTTGCTCACAAAGCGCCGTGGCAGAAATGGACTGTATTTCTTCAGGGCACAGACGCATTTGTACCCGGAGAAGTGGCACTATACACGCCTTTGTCGCGGGCAGCGAAGCAGTTCAGCTGACTGCTTTCACTTTTAGCAAGTATGCCAAGGAGTCCCTGAAAACAGAGAGAAAAAGAACAATTCATTTGGAAACTGCCTCCCAGACAGACATATTCCTCCTCCTCTTCCCGCATCCACAGTGCCACCACACCGTGCCGTTATTTTCGTCTGCAGTCAGCCCTTACTGGGGAAGTTCTCCCACTGCTTCAAAACCACTTTGCCACCTCCTAGCTTCAGGGCCAGACACAGCTACAGAAACCCCAGTCCGCTGCTACAGCCTGTGTGTTCCAGGCACCACAGCAAGTGCCTGTCCTCAAATGACTGCTTGCAGGAGGAACAGTAGCGTTTGTATTTATTTACCTGGCCCAAATCACCCTCAAGTAGAGCAGAGGCAGCAGGAAATAAAAGCAAGTACACAATAAAAGTTGGTTAGACAAAGTGCAAAGGGACGTGTCTTTAGGAACTGGACTCCACGGCTCGTCTCCCTTTTCCAGCTCCGGTATTCTACAGAATGACAGGATAAACTCTCCTCATTTAGTAAGCATGAGTTTGATAGCATCTACTTGTACACCAGGGTAAGAAAGAAACAATCAGCTCATTTCCAAGCCCTGAAAACTGAAAGATTAAATGCTGTGACACATACGCTAGTGGAAGAGATTGCTACAAATCCACCTCTGGCAAACCAGCCTCATCTGGACAAGGTGCAAATGTAGGAAGAAGTGCAATAGGAAAAAAAAAAAAATCTTTTGAAACAGCAATGTACAAGACTGCATTTGAGCTGGCAAGATTAAGAAAAGCTTCACAACATTATAACGAACCCTGAGCTTAGCATTTGGCTGCTGGCAGCCATCTCACCATTGACAAAGAGAGGACTGAGCTCTGCACATCTGTAACACGCATGCTTGGCAGGGAAAAAAGTGTCACTAGTACAAGAAAACAGAAGTGAAGCCAGTACAGGCAAGAACCCACCACACAGGCTACGTTTTCACATGAGAAGGGTGTTCTGCACATCTTGAAGGATGAAATATTGTTTTCCAATAAGAGGTAAAAATTTGTGCATACTAACATGAAAACTTATAAAGACTGAAAATTTAATTTCAAGCCTCAGGAAATAACTGCTCTCAACAAAACCTGGACACAAATAGTTTTATTCCAAAAATACTTAGAAGTCTACTTGAAAATATTGTGGGAATAAAGTCTTTCAAAAGAAAAAAAAAGACACATTCTACCTCTTATCTAAATTAACAAAATTTTCAAGGAACAAGAATATCACAACAGCAGTACTGAGGCAGACCAGGACAAGCCCACCATCAAATCTGGCAGCAGACACCCGAGGAAGGGCACAAGCACACGATAAATGGGCTCCTTCCCAGCACGCTTGCCCCAGTGTCAGCAGCTCAGTCTCCTGAGACAAAGACAGCATGTTTGCTTTGATGTCAACACATTGCTAAGACAATTAATCTCTCATAAGCCGTTTATATCTTTTTTTTTCCAGTAGTTACACAGTTAAGAGTCCCTGCAACTGCTTTTAAAGTGAAGCCATGTCCCATTGTAACGCTGTGACCAGCTGTTCACCAAAGAGGACTAGTTCTCTTAAACCACAAGACGCAGAAGTCCCAGATCATACCAAGCTCCTCAGTAGCACAGCTTTTGAGATGACATCAAAACAATCTTTAACCCAAACGTGCTGTGAGCTAACAGCTAAGAGCCACCTAAGCAACAGCACACCAACCAGGACAAACTTCTGCCTCCTGTACGGGCAGCTCCAACGTCACGGGAACGCCATTTTCTGAAACAACTTGTGCACGTCAATGTAGAACTGAAAACATTCAGATGAAGCAACCGTGCATGAAAATACCAGCAATGGCTGGGCTGCAGTATGGACAGAAAGCAGGCTTCTTCACATTAAAAGCTGTCACTGCTTTTCCCACTATTACCTCGATTTTACACCATTCCAACCTTCTCACAAAGGGAAGCCCCATCCTTAACACAGTTTCTTATTTGCCTAAGAATGTTCATTGGCAAAGTTACACAGTGATAACAAGCTGCTCACAAAAGCAGACACATTTACTGAAGTAAAAAAAAAAAAAAAAAAAAAAAACACCTGTTTTCAAGTGGTGTGTTAGTAAAAGTTTGTCCAACTTTTTATACGAGAAAGGGCAAAGGCACCAGCCAGTATTTGTGTTTTCAACAGGCAAGGGCATCCATTCACTTTAAATTTTGACCATCAGACATTGTTCTGGGATGCAGGACTACAAAGTCGCTAAACACGACCTAAACCTAACTTTTGGTTCTGTGAGGAGTACCTGGCACGGGAATCTGCCCGGCCCTGACACCCAGGCTCACGCACGGCCTGGCAGGAGCGGGCCTCAGGGACACCCTGCCCTAACCAAGGCCCTGGGCTCAGGAACAAGGCAGCCAGCGGGGCTCAGCTGAGCCCTGTAAGAACCTTCTGGGCTCCTGCACTTCCCCACCAGCCTTTGGGGCCGTTCCCCCTCTGACCACCTTCCAGAGCGCGCAGGTCTCCTGACAGGCAGAAATGTGCTGGGACAAAGGAGCTACAGGCTGTAAACATGGACCAGCCTGCCACAGCTGGAAGTCAAATGGGGAAAAAACAAACAAGCAAGCAAGCATCAGCCACCCAACAGAATGCTATCTGAGTGGATTTACACATGCCCAGCAGTGCTGGTGGGCGGCCCAGCCCAGGAGGCCTCGCCTCAGCATGCCAGTGGAGAGGGCCGCTGGAAGCGGCACCAGTCTCACTGCCTCTGTAATGCGCTGCCCAAGAACTGGTGATTCATTCCATGAAATATTTGGATACAGCCAACCATAACACTGCCTCACGATGGAAAAAAGCCTCTCCCTTCCATGAAATACAGTACCTTGCCAAGCAAACAAACAAACAAACAAAAAAAAAACCACCTTCATACGCATACATGAGTAAAGAGGGTTTCAGCGACTAGAACAAGCTCTCCAGCTCCTGCCACTACTGCAAGAGTGAGACCAGTGTTTTCTTAAGAGGAATGTAACACAGAAGCTCCATGAGCAAATGATGCAGTAAAGTTGATGGCTTTTCAAGTGCAAAACTAGGTTTTAGGCAGCAATTTCCTATTTAGGAGATAAAACAATTCTCAGCATCTCCTTCTGAAAGGAATGATGCTCCTAAAAAGGAAGGGATTTAAATACTTATGATGCCAGTCAAATGAAGAGTTCAAACTATGAAGAGAAGGAGACACAGCTAGGAAATGCTGTAAGCTAATCAAAGTTAGACATAGAGTAAGAGGAGAGAAAGCCTGTTTACAAATACAAGCTATTATAATGTGGAGAAGACCTCAGCTTTGAAATGATCAGGGTAGGTGAAGAAGAAACAAGAGTTCCCAGCAAATTAAATACAATTATAATGTGAAATTGAGACTCTCAGGAGATCACTCTGAGGTCAGAGGTAAACCTCTCAGCTGAAAGACTTGTGCAACTGAAGAGCAGAAGCTACTTAGCGTGCATCTGTTTGGCCACTGTGCTGGACAAGTGGCTTGCAGGCTTCAGGAGGAGCAGTGAATTCTGTGCCTATTCTTCCACAGGTAGTAACTGATCATCATCTTGTTGAATCTGAAGCATCACCCTAATGCAATTATTTTTTTTTAAATACCCTGCAGGGTAAACACTATGGGAAACAGCATTTACTGGCATGCAGTGTGTCACAATTTGCAGTACAAAGTCATTGCCACAGCCATTCGGTTTCTTTCTAGTCACAGTAAAAGCATCCTAATCCAAAAGCAGACTGACCTTGACAGCGCCTGTTTCACAGAAAACTCTCAAACTTTCCAGCTCTTACTCGAGTGCTTGTCAATTGTTGTGGGATTGCGCAGGGTTTACACAAAAAATTGGGCTTTAACCCCGCAGTTCCAGTTTTGTCAGAAACACCATGCTTGAAGGATCTGGTCTCTTGTTGGGCTCTGTATGGTAACAGTTAAAGGAGGCAGAACCAGCAAATCCTAGCACCACAGCATCTCCCTTTTCGGTAGGTTTGCTGTAAGAGTCACATTTTATAGTCTTCTGTACATTGGACGACTCCGTGTTTTTTCTTCCTTTAAATCTGTTTTTAAGCTGGTACAGGAATGCTAAAATTACAATAGGGATTTCAAGTGAACTTCACTTTCTCCTGTCAACCAGGATCTCCAAAGCAGGCCTGGCAAAGCCAGCAGCAAGGAGGAGAGCCCTGCCCCAGCCTCGCCCTTTCCAGGGTCAGGGAGAGCAGCCCTGGGGCTCCCCAGGCATCAGGCTGCTCCTCTTCAGCCTTCTGAAACAAACTGAAGTAATTACCAGCTCCCTGCATCTCAGAGGTCATCATTTCTCAGCTCATGACCATTCATATGGGATTGTCCTTTGTACCACAGCCTTTAGAAGAGCCTACCTGTGCTTTAACAATTTGGGTATCTAAACACCTTCTCTTCACCACCAGGGAACACGGCTACCAGGTGTTCTCCCCAGGGGTCATTAGATTTCTTTTCCTTGTACCTGTGTTCGAAAGACCTTGCTCTTGTATTCAGAAGCACACGAATACACTTTTGAGATAGCAATCTTTAAAAAAACCAAAGTATCTGAAAGCTGCAGGTGGTTTGACAAAGTTGCCTCCAGCAGGCTGACGTGACAGAGCCGTAATGCACGGCTTTGAAGCAGCAGGAAGATAAGGTATTGCAGATGCCAGGCAGTGCTGGGCCTACAGACTGAGAACATGCAAGCACACACACACAAAAAAAAAAACAATAAGCTACGCTACATAGAGTGGATTAGCTATACCGTATATTGAGTTTTGGCATGGGAATTCATTCAGAGGCTTCAGTTAATTCAGGTTAATCTTCCTTGCTGCTCTTAAAGCTTCAGACCTTCTCAACAATAAAGGCATTTGATACATTTTGAGGGGGAAAAAAAAAAAAAAGTCATCAACAAATAAAAAATAAAAATCACAGAACAGACAGTGCTAGAGGACAGCATGGACACTTTGGGTACCAAGCAGAGGTAGAGAATTGTGGAGAAACAAAACAAAAATGCAATGCATTTTATTTTTAAGCTTTTTTTCTAGTAAACTTAGTAGTTTAATTCAGAAAGGATAATGCTTCCTCTGGAAGCAGAAGCGGGGTCCTGCCAGCAAACCACCAGCTTTGTGCAAGCGAGCTGCATGGTGAAATCCCAGCGTTGCGCTACTTCTTGTCTGTAAACTAGTCTTAGGAGAAACCAAACGTGAGGAGCACTATGTCAAAGCTGGGGCTCGTTTGCAAAGGAAGATTAGGAAGCAAACTGCATGAGGCAGAGCTGTCTCCTGCTCTAGACCACAGAGAGGAGCCCAGTTAAATGGTATGACTAAGCTATTACGAATGCATAAAATACATCGAAGCTTGGGATGTGTGAAAGCTTTTGATAATGATACTGAAAAATTCAGCGATACCTCTGTTGTCAGCCAATAAATGCAAGCTTCCAACTGCCTGCAAGAGCAAAGTGCAGACTGTGTCTAGAGCCTCCCATTCTCAGCCTCACCAGATTTGTCACTTGGTGACATTGGTTATCACCACAAATGTGAATAACTAGTAGTGCGGCAGGAAGCAGGACAAAAAAAACCCATCAACTTCTTAATTCCAGCAGCATCAGAGGATGGACCAATCTTAGAGCAGCTGTAAGGGGATACAAGGACGGCTGTTCAAAGGCTGCTGTCATGTCAGATAGGACATGTGGGTCACCAGGTAGCAAGCTTGCCTTGGAGGCACTCACAGAAGCTTCATCCCTGACCTATGGCTGCCAGGGCCCATAGAACTTGGTCACCTGAACCCCTCATCTGACCTACTCAAAAGAGAAACGAGCACAGAAGAACAGCTTCGCTTCTCCCCATTTGGGTTTCTCACCACACTTAGGCTCTGCACTGAGGACCTCGTCTCTCTGCCCTGCTCCAAGTCCCCCACACAAGCGTGCTGCAGAAGAGGTTCTGGCACTGGGTACGTGACTGCAAGCGACACAAGCACATCCAAGCAGCAGACATTGGGTCCCACTGACCTCCTCCCGCTGCTGAGCTCCCACTCAGACTCAGGCAGGTAACTGCTCACAGGGATCAACCCTCTGTCCAGCAGCCTTTCCCCTCCCAACAAAACCTAAGGGGATACCGGATTTTAAGGCCTTGGCCTGTATATGGAAACCCAGAGGAAGTTGGCCAATGGGTTTAAGAGCTCCTGTGGCCAAAAAGAGGAAGTGGACGGACTGCCCGGCAAGAGAACCACACCAGGGCACGTGGGTTAGGAAGAGGGACAGGTACATGGCGCACAGGGCAGTCTGAAAGTGGTGTAAGCAAAAACGTGTTCCTCTTATTATGGCTGCACATGGGGGAAAAAAAGGCAGAGAGCTCAAGAATGCTTCAAGAAGCTTTCACAAACCCAGTGAGTGAGGAATTTTAAGCTTTCCTCATATCACCAGGCATCTTTGTTTTCAGGAAGGCCAAAAAAAAAAAAAAAAAAAAAAAAGCAAGCACGAGGGTACCTGCTGGATTCTTCTTCCAGCTCACTGCCTTGCATGTTTCACTGTCTACAGGAAGGCAGAATATATGCACAAGTGGCACAGCCTTCTGATACTCAGTTCACAGGCTGACCCCTAACCTACGATTCCAACTATATTCATATCAGTCTGCGCACATGCACTGGAACAAGCAACCCAAAAAGCCACACCAATGCTTCAGCCCACAACATCCCCAGCCCTGGCGGTTCTCCTTGCAACTAGCAAAACCCCAGCGTACTCAAACCTAAAGCAGAAGTGCAGTGCTTCCTACAGCAAAGAAACCTTCAGAAGGGAGAAAAAACATTCAACTGCAAGTGCTCTGCATGCTGAGAAAGTACAACTTCTCCTAGAGGAGAGGTGTCAGGAAGAGGACAAATGCCTTGTCACCGATCCTGGTGACTTGCTGAGCCCCCATTAGCAAACACACATTAATAAGCGAGGAGTGGAACTTCACTCCAGAACCTGAACCAGCCAGTATGCCTCCTGAGTGGACAGAACAACCTACTAAGGGCACACAGTTCCCATCGCAAAGCTGTGAGAACTTCTAAAGCAGTTTGGCCACACCAGGCAGCGGGTACCTGCAGGCGCCGCGCTGGTCAGTCACACAGTCTGTGAGTCACACACAACTTCCACTTGTATTACACCTCAAGGACCTAACAAGGAATAGAAAGGGAAGTATCACACTGGCACAGCTGTTGCCATAACATACTAACCTTACAGTCACTGCATACAGACCAGGAAGGGAAAACAAATCAGATTGTCAGGACCCAGGGCAATGCAAGGCACAAAGCGACAGGAGGGCATCCTGATGGTGTGCTGGGAAGACAACAGGGCTCATCTGCCTGCACTGCACTGCTTTGAAACAAGAAATGAATTCAAATCATACGTGCAGGAGATAAAACAAACCCCAAACGGTTTAAAATGCTGAACACAACATACTGGCAATGGAGCAGAACAAGACGAACATCGCCTTCAGTTTACGGCAAGGTGACGGCATGTTAACTTACTGCCTCTGTGCAGAGAGGGAAACGTAGCAGGGCACACAGAGCTCCACTCTGCTTCATGGCAGCATCAGCAAATACCTCAAAAACACTTGCAGCAGATGTTCCATACACAATGCATTATCAGCTGTGGGAGGTATTGATGTGAAATGAAACAAAGGAAGAAATCTGAAGAGTAAGAGGCCAGTAGGTGTCCTGTGACAGATTACCATGCTCATCACTAGCTTATTGCTTAGACTGCTAAATATCTCCTTTTGCTCCTTAATTGTAACAAATAAGCAAAAAGATTGAGGGCAATGGACCTCAGCATCACCTGCGGGGCAGAATACGAGATGCCATACGTCGTAGGTGGGAACTAAAATATTATAAGCAATGGTTCAGCCCATCTGTGACAGACTGCTGAGCAGCTGTGCAAGAAAGAAATTACATCTCTTCTAAAAGGGAAAGCAAACTTTCAGAGAAGCACAGAACACTAACAGTGAAATTAAGAGAGCCACTGAACTACAAAGCCAGAGAGCAGGATGCCTGAGTGGTTAATGTGAAGTGTTGTACTTCACACCCTAAGGCCATAGGCAGGCAAAAAAGAAAGTGAAAGACTTCGACAGAAACAACAGTCCTGTACAACCCTGAAGCACACACAGATACCATACCTGAAGATAACGGAAGAATGTGGAACAGCTAAATTAGAGAAATCAGCAATCTGAGAGTAGGTAAGTAGCTGAAACTGAGCTGACAAACAACAAGAAAAAGCAAAGGTAACTACAGGAGCTGTGCACGATGCAGAACCACTGCATTAAACATATCCTGGGGGAGCTTCCTATACAAGCGATGGAAAGCAGATGCCAAAAACATGTAGAATTAGCAGGAAACTCAAGAGAGTGCTCAGATGAAATGGGGAGAGATAGCAAGAAGTGACCAGCAATACAGCTGTGCCACACCTACATGGCAAACACTACCAGGAGAGATCCACAAGCTATTCAGTCAGCCTTGTAAATGAGAACAAAGTAGCAGAGGTCGGAGCACAATGCAGTAACAGCAATAACCTAAAGGAAGAAACCAGGGCCCGGTGCCATCAGGGCAGAGGAACTCTTGCTGAGTGAGCTTCAGCAGGGGAGAACATAAGCAAAAAGCACTTACAGAAGAAGAGCAAAGCACAGATCAATTCCCTGCCTTTGGATAAATCCAAAAGAAAAAATACGCTTGACAGCACCCCAGACTCTGAAAAATGATCTGACAAGTTTTGAGAATGCATGGTCCTCCAAAACTCACAGCCAAAGGCATGAGCCCAACTGCAGACAAGAAGCTGAGGATGTTTCAGACTGCCTGCAGGTGATGAGAACATCCACTGGGACACACATCTGTGGGCCTTCACAGGACAACAGCTTCACAGCACCGATGGAGCTGCATATCCAGAAAGTGATGAGAAAAGCAGAAGAACTGAACTGCAGACCAGCATGAGGAAAACAACAAACAAATGCATCCACGGCCTGTGAAGGAAAGGCAGAAGTGCTTATGTTGAAGAAAACAAATACTGACACAGACACCCAAGGAAAAAAAGAACAGAGCATTCAGAAAACAGCACAGCGTCCAGAAGGCTGAATAAATTTAGAAGAGGGAAAGCAGCTCCTTTGTCTGTGCGACCCCACGGCCGAAGCTCTGCTGGGAGATGAACACTGGCAAACCAGAGGCTGAGCGCCCAACGGGACGCGGGGCTGGGCACGGACAGCCCGAGCAAGACCTTGCACTAACCGACAGGAAAACAAGAGTACGACACGGGTCTGCGCTAGGAGCCTACCGGGAAGGGATGCCGCACCTACCTGCCAGAAGATAAGAAACAGCACTAATAATAATAAAAAACGACAGGGCTAAAGATGAGGATAGGTGAGACAGCCGCAGCGGGGCAGAAGCGAAGGGCTGCCCAGCACGCTGCCCGCCCGGTGCCGGCGTAACGGGAAGCGGGGAGGGGAGCTCACCGAGCCTCGGCGCAGCCCCGCAGCTCCGCATTCCCCCGCCACCCGCGCGCTGCCCGCCCCGCACGAGGCACGACAGAACCCGCT
>VXAV01005225.1:11590-61176 GCA_013399715.1 Alectura lathami
TGAGGGCTAGGAGCGGGTCAGTGCCTGCGCCGGGGAGGCTGCTCCGTCCGGAGCCGTGCCCAGCGCTGCCCGGTGGCTGCGGCCTCCCGGGCCGTCGCAGCGGTGTGCGGAGGGGCCGCTGCTCAGCTCGACGCAAGGGCTGTGCTGACGTCGTTCCCAACCCGGGTCGGGGCCCGGGGTTGTGAGGTTTGGGGTTTTAGCGCAGGGGATGTGCCCGTGCCGTGGTGTGGGTTGCTAAGCTGTGGCTGAGCGTGCTGCCTCCTCGCCGGACGAGCCGATGACTTAAGGCAGGGCAGCCGAAATACACGAGTTTCATCTGGTTTTGAAGGCTTTATGTGTGTGTTTGGGATCAGGAGAGTGCAGCAAGGTCAGCTGACTTCCTAAACGCACGGGTGCTCTAACGCCGTGCAGCCCCATCATCCCCCCGTGTTGTCATGCCCAGGATGTGGCTGTCTTTGAAGCTGCTGTTTGGTGAGATGTTTTCATCAGCCGCCGCTGTTCTCGGGTTGTCGTGAATATATGTGTATATATGTGTATGTAGGCTGTGTATCGGTCATAGCTAAACCCTAACCTGCTTCAGGTGTTCTCAAACACATTGCTGGAGTGAGATGGCCGAACCAGAGGCTTTGGCCTTCAGCCAGCGCTGTGCCCCTGCTGAAGTGGGCTCTTCGAGTGCGGTACTGTCTCAGGCACTGACGAGTGGAACCAGGCCCCTGGTGTCTTGTGGTGTTGTGTTTTTAGGACAGGCTGTTCCACGATGGATGGGGGAGATGGTACTGCTGACCTCGTGATAAACAAGAGGTTTGTGTCCGAAGCCGAGCTAGAGGAGCGGCGAAAGAGGAGGCAAGAGGAATGGGAAAAGGTCCGAAAACCTGAAGATCCGGAAGGTATGGGGTAGATTTTAACAGTGGTAGGAAGGAGATCCGGGAATGCTTCACTTTCACAGAAAATGGAAACAAAAAGTAGTAGCTTGTTTTCTGCAAGTTCCAAAGGTTTTCGTGTGAAGAAACTAAGAACTGTTGGTGACTTAATGTTTCTAACATACAGGCTCATTTCCTGATTTACTCCCTCCTTTCAGAGTGCCCAGAGGAGGCGTATGACCCACGTTCGTTGTATGAAAGACTTCAGGAACAGAGGGAGAAGAAGCAGCAGGAGTTTGAGGAGCAATTTAAATTCAGTAAGCGCCAACGTTTCTTCCTTTGAACACAACTCAGCAAACTGTGTGCTTTGTGTGTGGCAGCCACGGGATGCGTCTGCAGGCCTTGCCTGTCTCTCAGAGAGAAGCAGAGACCCGAGGAAAGTGTCCAAAGCTGGTGGATATTCCTGCAGATGGCACGCTGTTCTGTACACCAAGACAGCGCTGTGCGTGTGCAGAGCCCAAAAGTTGGTTGCTGTTTTTAAGCTGCATTCCTGCAAAGTCTGGAGTTAGGAGGGTTATTGTGTACCTTAGACAAAAAAGAGCTCTGGTACCGATTTCTCTTGCTGTCTGCTTGAATGGCTCCTCGGCAGCAGTGAGTGCTACAGCTTCCTGCTTGGGGAATGAGGAATGATTTCTGCATGCTTGTAGTTGGAAGGAGTAGGGCTCGGTCTGTAAGAAGTAACCTCAGACAACTGATTTCTAGACATCTTCTGTCAGGGACAGAAGCTTGCCAATTGTCAGTGGAAATGGATTTCTGAGCTTGCCATGAGAATGAGTAGGACTTGACTGTGTGGGTGAAGATTAGCAAAAAAAGTCTGCCTCGTGTAAAGGGCTAAAAATCCTCTGATGGAATTGAACTGACGAGGAATAAAGGTGGTGTTTGGGTTCAGATTTCTCAGGTTGACTACAGACAGCAAAACTTGGTCTTTCTAACAAGCAATTTTTCTGCCTTTCTAAAGAAGTCATTCTGATGGGGAGACATTGAGCGTTTGGAGAACAGAAAGCAAAAGACCTTCCTAGTGAAACAACGTGCACTTTGCTTAAAGTAGGGTAGCATGTTTGGGGAGAGTTTAATGTCAGCTGCGTCTGTTTGTTTCTTTGCTTGTCATAGGCATCAGCATTAGTTATTAATTGTTTACTTTAGGAAAGTGTGCTTCCTAGCTGGAGGTAAGGTTTATGGGGAGAAGTAATGTAACTTCTCAAATTTTTGGTGTAAGAACAGATCCTGAGCCAGGCTTAAACTCCAAAGTGCAGCAAACCAAGAATGATGTCGTTGCTTAACGTGGCCATTGCTTGTCTCACGTGATCTGTTCCAGACAGCGTTTCAGAGCTGAGGAAGGGCTGCCTGTGTGAACCCCCAGGCAGCTGTCCTTCATTGTATCACCACGGCTGACAGCGTGATGTGTTGCCTACAAATTTTGCCTTGCTTTTCTCTGTAGTGGGTGTTGTGCTCGAGCTGTGTTGCTCTGTTGGAGTTACATCCTGAGAGAGTGGCAAAGTGATGGAAGACGATGTCTGCACCCCAAAAGGCCTGAGCTTCTCACTATGCATTCCGTTCCTTTGTTTTTCAGAAAACATGGTGAGAGGCTTAGATGAAGATGAGACAAATTTCCTTGATGAGGTTTCTCGTCAGCAAGAGCTGCTGGAAAAGCAGCGGAGAGAAGAAGAGATGAAAGAACTCAATGAATACAGAATATCCTTTGCTGGCACGGCGGCCGTTTCACAGAGCGGGTCTGGAGTCTGGGCTGTCGTTTTGCTCTGCCATTCACGTTCTTTTTGTAACACTGCTTTCCAAGTTTAATGCTTTTATTGTAGCCTGGATCTCTTACTGTCATATTTGATTCCAGACCACCCTCTTCAACACTGTTAACACTTTTTCTGCGTTGCTGTGAAATGCCAGCTCTTCAGAAAGCTGTACTGGAGAGCAGCAGCACGGGGTGCTTTGTGTCGTTAATCGGCGTCGGGCAGGGGAGATCTGGAATGGTTTTAGGATTGCTGTCTGTCCTGAGCTGGATGTTGCTTTCTGAGGTGCACCTCACCTGCATGGAAGGCAGCGGTAGCTTTGCCTCCTGGTGGAAACCGTTGCTTTTGGGGTGACCAAAAATATTCAGCAAATGAAGCTAAATAGTGCCAGTGCTACAGAGAGCTGTGTTACCTTGTAGTAGTTCAGGATTTATAACTCAGAGCATGGAACTCTTCTGTGAAGGGCATCTAAGTTCTCTCACCAATTCATGCGCTAATACTGATGCGTTTTTTTTAATTGCTTTTTTTTTTTTTTTTTTACTTCAGTAGTAAGCTGCAGTTGGATGATGGATCTGAACTATTTCCTTGACTGATTATGGGATATATTTAGGTTCTGCGATGGCTGCTTGCGGGTCTGGTTGATGCAGAGCTGTGCAGAATCAGACTCTGCTGTGGAAGCAGCTGACAGCCCTAGCTAGGTCACATGTGTCCAGGGGTGAACCATTCCAGCCCAGAAGGAATCTTCTGTTGTCGTGGGTTAGCCATAACTGGGCCCTGAATTTACTGAGCAGGGCCCCCCCCCAGGCATGCGGGGACGTGGAACCTCAGCATAAAAATGCTGAGAGGTGCTTATTTTAATGTAGTCTTCCTGAGAGCAGCCCAGGCTGCCCAGAGCAGCTGTGGGTGCCCCGTCCCTGGAGGTGCTCAAGGCCAGGCTGGATCTCTTAAAAGAAAAGGCTTTTGTAGTGCAGAGGGAGAATATAACAGGGTAACGAACCTAAATGTGGGAGCTGAACCCTGCGGTGTGTGGAGCTGTGTGTTGCAGCATCAGCTTTGGCTCATGGACTTTAGGATTGTTTCTGTTAGCCACAGGATGGCACTCCTGTGCCGTCTTGAAAACATTGCAACAGTCTGGTTTTGACTGAGGAGAGCTGTAGCTGAGGTAGGGAGCGGTCTGTGTGGGTGCTGCACCCTTAGAAAAACCAAGTCAGCAAGGACATCTGAACACCCCTAACTGGAAGGGGCTGGAGGCTTTGAGCGTGTCACTTCAAAGCAAGGTGTTAGTTTCTAATTTGCAGGTGTTTAGTGGTGGGAGGGGAACTGTGACCTTAAATATGTGGTCTGTAAGTAGGAAATTCGCTGTTCAGTACTTCTGTGCAAGAGCTGGGACACGCCTGTGAAACTTGGAGTGGTGGTTATGGTGAGTGGTCGATGGAATTGTAGTCAGAAAGCTTGACTGAAGGTTACAAGCAAATGCCCTTTTCAGTTAGGCCAACTCTCCTTTGCTGTGTGCAGTTTTGAAGGTCTGCAGAAGCTTTGACAGCTCCACTGGTACCCCACTAACAAACAGGATCTTGGACAGACCTCGCCTCGTCAGACGCTGACCATGAGGTCTGAGCATTGTGCTGAGCCCCCGTGTTGCCACTTAGGTGTTTTTTGTTTGTTCATGGCTGTTGGCCGTGTTGTGTGTTCGGCCTTTCTGACTTGTGAGCAGCAGCTCCTGATCTGCAGCCTGGGGGGTCTTTTATCGCTGGTACTGGTACCAGAGAGAGGTCCAGAGGTGAGCTGGGGTCTCTTCTGGCTTGGCCAAAGGTGCCAGGTAAGCGTCATTACGGATGAGTTTCTTCTGGTAGAAGATGTGAATGGAGCTCAGTCCCCGCTGTCAGCAGGGCTGGCTCAGTGTGTCAGGGAGGAGGTGCCTGTTCTCTCCGTTCCTTCCCAGTTGATCCTTAACCCTTAACTCACAGCACTCTCACCAAAGTGGGAGTCAGTATGGATCCCAAGAAGGAAACGGAGAAGAAGTTGCCCGTGAAGTCAGTGGAAAACAAGAACAAATTTTCTCAGGCAAAGCTGTTGGCAGGAGCTGTGAAACACAGAAGGTTAGTTTCACACTTCTATAAACGCATGAGGAACGGAACCCGGTTAACAGTGTAAAGGGAGGCAGGCCAAAACTGCCTCCAGAGAACAAGGTGTGAACCTTAGCCCTAAAGAAAAAAGAGGGGGGGAGGTACAGGAAAAGACCAGCCTTGTTTCCACAGGCTCTCACAAGCTGTTGGAAAAACATGAGGCGATTCAAGCAGATAAGCATGTGTAAAGCAAGTGGGTAGGCTCTTCGTTCTCGACTGCCAGGCTTGGGCAATCCTGCTTTGGGTTCCAGAGACTATTTTACAACTCTGATTGAAAATATCAGTGTTAGCCTCACTTGTGTAATTTGATTCAGGTTTATGTAACTTATCAACCCATTTTATCTGTGTCTAAAATCGATTATTATGATGGTTGCTGGGAGCAGTGGGGGGAGGATGTAGCTTATGAGAGAAGAACTTTGTGTGCCGATTTGATCCTGAGGGCAATTTTCTTATTTTTTCCACAGTTCAGATGGTGGTAACAGTGTGAAGAGGTTGAAACTAGATACTGACAATGAAGAAAAGACTCAAGGTATGCCCTGATTTCTGCAGCGGGGAAGCTGTCTGCCTCTCCCCTGAACAGCAGCTGACTTAGTGTTAAGTCTGATAGAGGATCTGCTCCTTGATGCCAGGCAGCGCAGGCTGAGCTTGGCGTGTCATCTGCTAAAGCAGCAGAGATGGTAACTGCGGGCATTGACAGCCTTTGTTGTAGAAAATAAGGCTGGAAGGAGTCTCTGCTGGTCATCAGTCTGCCCCCTGCCCAAACCATTCCTGACAGATGATTGTCTAAGCTGCTCTTGAACCTCCACAGACAGCCTGTGCTCCCTCCGCAGGCAGTTTATTCTAATGCTTAACCGATCTTACCCTTAAAGTGTTTTACCTGATTAATAATGGGAGTCTCCTTAGCTGCATTTGAAGCCTGGTGCTTCTTCTGTCAGCCAGAGGCATGGAGAACAGTTCATTCCCTTCCTCTTCACAGCAGCGCTTGGTGTGTTTGTGCACCTCCGCTGCTAACTTCGCGTGCTGCAAAGTGATCTTGTCCATCCTGAAACCAATTTATTTCAGAAAATTATGAGCAACTAGAAGAAAAATTAAGTTGCATTTCAGTCTTAGCTGTCAAGTTTGCGATTGACTTGCTGTCAAGATCTTCTGACATAAATAGGGTGAGCTGCAATTGTGTAATGACAACCCAAGGCGCTTCCTGCATCTCCTTCTGTTCAGTAAACTATCAGAACACTGGAAAAAATTAATTAGCTGTGGAAGATGGGAGACATTGACTTAGCAGAGCACTGGAATGAAACTTTTCCCCAACTACGCTGTTACATTGCAAAAAATAAAATTAAAAAAAAAATCAATTACACAAAGCAAAGCTATTCTCATTTAGTGGGTTTGCTATTTGACAACCATCAGACTGACAACCTTAGAATAAAAATCTGTAATGCCAGCGTAGAGCTGGGCTTAACTACGATGAGAAGAAAAATCCCCTGAGGCAGCAAGTCCTTCCTGTCAGAACGGCTTTGGTGCAGCGTGAAGCTGCCGTGTGCTTTAATCAAACCCTGCAATCATCCACCGCTGGCATGGCTGTGGCAGGCGAACCGCAGGCGTTCGTGCAAGCAGCTCGTGGGCTGCTTGCAGAGACCCTTCCCTGCTCTCCGGGTTCTGACCGAGGTCCCTCTCTTTCAGAAAAACCGTCCTGTGTTCCCCTGGGGAGCAGCTCGGTGGGAGGCTCCACGGTGCACTGTCCCTCGGCAGCGGTCTGCATTGGGATCCTGCCTGGCCTCGGCGCCTACTCCGGCAGCAGCGATTCCGAGTCCAGCTCCGATAGCGAGGGCACTATCAACTCCACTGGAAAGATCGTCTCCTCTGTCTTTCGTGGCAACAGTTTCTTTGATGGTCCATAACCAAATCCCTCTGTGTGTATTGTAGTGCAGAGCATCCAAAGCCCTGGTGGATGTTTGATGCATCCTTCTGCCCCAAATATAATATTTCTCGCTAACCTCTCAACTTCAATACATTCAGATACTTCTAAAATAACTTTTTTTTTTTTTTTTTCCCCAGCTTTCTGGGGTTCATACTGAGCCTGAGATAGAAAGGCTGCCACCCTAAACCAGAAGGCACACCTCGTAACATGAGCAAGGTCTGGGGGTAGGGGAGAGAGCGCCTTATTTTAAAATTCTTACTGAAAGAGTTGATTCTGGTGATCTAAGGAGTTTATACAAGACTAACAGGCAAAAAAAAATACGCACTTGAAGCACTGAAGTCTTGTAGAAGCAGCCATGTGTTCTGTTTTAAAATGTCATTTTTATTCTGTATTTGAGAAATGGGGGCAGAACAAAATTCAAGCAGATGGTGAAGTGTAGATTGCCATGACACTGTAAAGAAGTTTTAGTGTTACATGATTAAAGACATTCTGAATGCATTTTTCATCTTGGCTCGTGCCATTCATAATTGTTCCCGTTCCATTAAGCAATTTCTGCTGTACTCAGCCAGCCCCTTCCTCAGACTGCTGTCCAAGAGAAGTGCAAGCCAGCCTCCTACAAGTGCAGAGACGGTGATGCAGAAGCCATGTTCTGGGTGGCTTCAGAGAAGCTGCAGTTGGCTGTTCTGCTCCAAGCCCTTTGCTCCCGCACCAGCTCTGGGAAGTCATTCAGCTCTTCTGTTGTAGCAGTCTGAAGGTGTGAGTACAGAGTGGGTGGGATATCCTGGTTCAGTCAAACCAATTTGTGCGCAGATTGGAGAACTCCACCGTCCTTTGCAGTAGGAAGGCAAGTGGCTGTTGAAGTGCTGTTGAATTTTAAGAGACCTTACGCGGTCTCTTGTGTGGCCTGAGAGGGAAGCTGGCTCCAAAAGCCCATTCTGGTCATCCGTTGTGTGCATGCAGGGAAGTCAGTGGGTTGGAACAGCTCCAGTTGGGTGCTCAGGGGTGGAAATGCCTTTGCAAAAGTCTCCCTCACTGCAGTCCTGCTCTGCTTACTAGACTCCTAGACTCACAAGTGTTCTCACCGGAGCTCATACGGCTGCAGTGTATGCCAGAGGGCAGTTAGCTGCACATGGTGCTAAGCAACGTGGAGGACAGCAGCTGGGATAAAAGTGGTGGAAGCTGAAGGCCTTTAGCTGGATTCATGCCTTATCTCAAGCGTTGAACTTTCCCAAAGGAAACAAGGAAAGTTACGCTTACACTGTAGCTAGCCTTAGCCAAATGCCCTTCCTGTTTGCTAGCTGTCCCACAGTCAGATGCTTAAACAACCACTAATTCCCCCTTGTGCTTCTGAGCTACCTGGCACCTCCTGGTTTTGCTCCGGAGCTGCTGCTGAGCAGAGGAGGTGGTGGTGGTGGTCCCTAGGGCCTTCAGAACAGGGGTGCTGGTGATGGTGTTGGACCCTACATGGCCAAGGGGAGACGTAACTCAGTAAAAGCTGGCGTGGGAGACTCCTGCTTTCCTCTTGTTTCTGAAAGAGCAGGAAGGGGGCAGCAGGGGAGCCCCTTTAGCCTTTGACCCTGAGTCCCTTCCAGCAAGCGGTTCTTGTGGCTGGCCCATGCAAGAAAACGCAGAGCAGCCCCAGTGTGTCAGCCCGGCCGCTGGTCCCATCTACCTGCTTGCAGACAAAGGTACGTAACGCACTCTGGGACACGCTGTACGAACAGTGCAAGGGACAGAGGGCAAACCAGACCAACTGCAAACAGCTGTGGCAGGAGCCCTGCCCTGGGACTGGCTCACTGGGAAGGGACTCCAGCAACTCCATCAGTTCGTGGTGGACTTGAGATATTTCTTTAATATTTTTCTTCTCTCTTTGCCATGGCAGCATAGTGTGTGCTTCATCTCTTCTCCAGGGACAGCTTCACAAACTGCTTGTTGCCTGTGCCAGTTGTTAAAGCTTCAGAGAGGTGTTAAAAAAAACAAGCCCCCACAAACAATCCACGAGCAGAAGAGCGTACTAGCTGGTGCAGCTGTATGTGAGGTTGTCTTACTGACAAAAAAAAACATTTTTCCAGAGTTACAGACTCTGATCTGGAAGCTGAGCAGCGCAGAGCCTGCCTGGTTGGCAGCTGAGCTGTGTACAACGTTATTTTCAAACAAGCCACCATTCAGAGACTGCTTCTCCATTTGGAAAAGAGTGGGTTTGGTGGTTTTTTTTTTTTTTTTTTTTCCCCCTTTCAGAGGGTTTTGCAAGGCAAATACTTCAGCAGGCAGACCCCACCTTTCAAGGCTGGGGCTAGCATGGGGCCTAGTGCTGTGCAAATTGGCTCTAGGCTTTATGCACGTGGAGCAGCCGGGGGTTTGGTGACTGGGAGGAGGAAGTTGTCTACCTGAGCTTGAAATGAGGCTGAATCACTGGCAACGCCTGTGGTATATTCAACTTCCTACCCGCCAGCTTCAGAGGGCTCTAATCTAGTTAACAACAGAACAAAGCAACAATTAGTGCTGAAGATGGCTCCAGGCTCATCAATAGCTCAGAGGAACAGCTCAGAGCAGGATTTCCTTACTCAGATCCTACCACACTCCATCTTCTCCCAGGCAGCAGGAGATCCTCAGACCTGGAAAACCTTCCAGAAGTGAAGCAGCAGTGAACCTGGGAGAGTTTGTGGCTTTGGAGGTAACTGTGGGTGTGAAAAAGCAGTTACAATTGGCCTTAAAACATCACAGATGGCAAGGAAGGACCGTCGCCTGTGGGGCTGTAAGCCACATGATGCTGTCTGTCTCCTGTCCCCACTGGGGATGGTGCCATCATCCCTGGTCTCAGCCAGCAGGGGCCAGGACAGCCCATGGGGCCGGTGGACAAGGACCCAGCACTGCTGGCCTCTGCCTTGTGAGGTGTTCCCAGCCCGGACCAGACAGCAGCCCCCTGTTTTAAATGTCCAAGTTTCTTTATTAACCTGAGTATAACAAATATTACATGTACACAGTATAAAAATGAACATAGAGCATGACAGAGGTACAGGTACAGCACAGATACAGGACCAGGTCATTGAATGATAATAATAATATATTAAGCATTTCATTGCTTGGAAAAAGCAAGTTTTGATTGTAAAAATTGTATCCTGTTCCACTAAAATTATACAAAGTACATTCAATACTGAAAAGTGACTCAACAGAGTGGGACCAGGGCATGGCCCGGCCTCGTAGTGTTACCTCGGGCTGGGACTGTACAAAATGGATCCAGATGCTTCTCTGGGATGAGCTTTAAGAACTTAACAATTAAATTAAGAAGTACAAATCTGTGTGTTTCGGGGAAGGGATTCTTTGTTTAAAAGCATGTGGACCATGCACTTTTGGAAGGACCGACGGGCTTCAGCAACATGCAGACGGGGCCGGGCACAGTGCTACGCGGGCTCCGAGTTGATGGGGGGCAGGTTTTGGTGCTTGAAGTACTGAACGACTTGCTGGGGCAGCTCTGCCAGCACGGCTTTGGCCAGCGTTTCCTTGGGGGCCTGCAGGCAGAAATAAAGAAATGGCAGCGTGAGGAGGGCTGTGGGGACTGAGCGAGGGCTTGCCGAGCCCTGTGCCACCCAGGAGAGGCTGGTGCAGGTGCCTGGGGAGCAGAAGGCGCAGAGCGAGCTTGGTTGGGGCTCATTGTCAGCCCTAGGGTGCTCTGCTGAGCACGTGCAGGTCAGCGTTACACTGGTACGCACCAGCACAGGACTGTGGTGAGGGACACGAGCGCAGCACTGCCCCAGCTTGCTGCAGGAGTCCTGCTATAACTGGTTTTTGCTCTGTGAGCACCCACCTGCCTGGTGGAGCTGCAGGACCCTGCACTCGGCCTTGTTGAGCTTCACGAGGTTCACATGGGCCCGCGCCTCAAGCCTGTCCTGGTCCCTCCGGGTGGCAGCCCTTCCCTCTAGCGTATCAACCTCACCACTCCGCTTGGCGTCACCCGCAGACCTGCTGAGGGTGCCCTCAACCGCACCCAGTCCAACCCCTTCCCGTGGGCAGGGACATCTCTCACTACATCAGATGGCTCATAGAGACCCCTGACGTGGAGACAGCGCTGCAGACCCCAGGGCGGGGGCACGGACTCACGTTGCGGAAATCCCGGAAGGGCACGAACTGGACGATGTCGCGCACGGCCTCCTCGCCGGTGTGGGAGCGCAGCACCCGGCTGTCCCCGTCCAGGAACTCCATGGCGGCGAAGTCGGCGTTGCCCACCCCGACGATGATGATGGACATGGGCAGCTTGGACGCCTGCACCACGGCGTGTCGCGTCTCGTCCATGTCGCTGATGACCCCGTCCGTGATGATGAGGAGGATGAAGTATTGCTGCGGAGAGGGGAGCAGAGGGTCGGAGCCAGCCGGGGTGGCAGGCAGCCCACACCAAGGGCTCACCCCCATGTAGCAGCACCCAGAAATTCCAGGGCCCTGACACAAGTCAGCTGGACGATGCCATCTCCACCTCCCTGCCCACTGCCTGTGTCCTACCAAGGGGATGGAGGGACGGACGTGCAGTCCTGCTGGACACAGCGCAAGTCTGCAGCGAGCGGACCCCCGAGAGGACCATCTCATCCATCTCCTCCCCCTCAGGCAAAAGTAATGGTTCAATTTTGGTGCATTACACATCCTGCGCGTGGTGGATAAATGATGAAAAACAAGCATTAGGAGCATTAAAGCCCTTTGTCTCTCTCCTCATTCTTTCCATTTCCTCTGAAAACCACCAGTGCCGACATCCTAGAAAAGCAGGACAAGAAACACAGCCCGAAGCCCATTTTCTTGTTTTTCCTCCAGCCCACATCTTGTCTCCTGAAATCTTCCCTAAGTGCTTTCTTCCCTCAGCTAAACTCCAAGCACAGCCGAGGGTGGGTTTCTGACATCGCTTCGGATCCATGTGTGCCACGGCAGCAGGACCCGCTCCCTGCCCCAGGCACCACCAGCAGTGCAGGACCCTAGAAGCAGGGAGCTGAAATGGGGTGAAACAAATGGAGCTGGGAAAAAAATAGGTGTTCTAGGGGAAGATTTATACAGGAATAGAGTATCTAGCATCAACTAGCAACAGCCTCTGTGCATGGGTCAAGAAGAATAAAACAAGAAAGGGCTCTCTCCTTTTGTTCCTTTTCCCTGTGAAATCCGTAAGAGGATCAGAGAAAAGTGCTAATGGGACAGGGCTCAGGCTGGGGACAGGGCTGCCCGTCCCCATAACACGGACCCTGGGGCTCAGCCAGGTCCCAGCAGGCTGGGTTAGGCCCAGGGCCTCACCACCTCTGAGTACCAATTCCCCAGAGGTCATCGATCCTCCCCTGGGAGCCAAGTCGGACTCTATGTCTCTCCCCCTTTTGCTCAGCCACATTTTAGTGCTCCCATCCCTTAAGAGCTGTCAGCTCCTCTGTTTGTGATCCACGTTGCCATGGAGAAACCACCAGCTTTTTGGGGTTTATTTGCAACGTCAGGACAAAGCGCCTCTCTCACGCAGGAGATCAGCGAGGCCGGGAGGATGAGGAGGGCAGGCGAAGCCCCTCACATCCCTGCCTGGCCACCTCTGCAGAAGACAACCTCGCGGTGGCTCGCTGGAGGTCTCTGTGGGGTCCGCTGTCCCCGTCCCTGCCAGTGCCACCGTGCCACGTGGACATCGGGCAGCGGTGCTGCCGGACATGGCTGCATGAAGGCCTTAGGGCAGCGAGGTCCCTGATCGATCACGCTCTGTGCTTCCAAAAAAGACAGAGCTGGCTCCAGCCTATTCCTCTGGTGCACATTATTTAAAATCTCCCTTGATTACACTATTAGTGCCAACGGAGGGGTACAATTTGCATATGATTAGTGCCTCTGCTCGGCGCAAGGCCTGCGGGCTTCTCCCTCCCCCACCGACACGAGGAGAGAAAATTAAAGCTGAGGAGCCACCTGGGTTTGTACCAAATTAAACCCAATTCAGGCTTTCCCACAGCAAGTGGCATTCACAGCTTTCATGGGGGAGGTTTTGAAGGGGGGAGACGGAGCTGGAAGTGCTGAGAAGGGTGAGGGAGGGATGGTGGGCAGCGGTGGTGGACCCCCTTGAAATGACAGCAGCTGGAAGTGGCTTATGCTAATGAAGAAAGCAAACAAAAAAAGCAAGAATGGGGTAGTATTGCCTCATGCCTGGAGCTTGGAAGAGCAACAGCGCACAAGGCAAGGCAGGAGATGGTCCCCTTGTGGAGACACTGTCCCATTTCGGGTGGCATCCAGCCCTGCTTCAAACAGGAACCAGGCACGCTTCCAGCCCCAGCTCTGGCCACACACGGGATGATGCCCCCGCTGAGCTGGCTCTGGCCAGCAAAACCCCACTCCCCGCACCACACAGGGGGCACCTCACGGAGGGATCATGGGCTCGTGGAGCTGGGGCACCATGGGGGGAGATCTGCTGGGGCACATCCAGGCTGGCTCTCCACAACGCAACCTTGCTCCAGCATCCCCCTCCTAGCACCATGCTTGCTGGCATCGGCTCCTGCGCATGAAGCTGGCGGCCCGGTGCAACGGACCGTGGTAGTAGGGGGCCCCCGTCCTAACGAGGACGGAAGCAGCCTGCTGGGCTGATTAGCTGCAACTTCAAGAACTAAAAAGCGGCTGGAACAGCCACGCAGGAACCCCAGGCCTAGCTCTGAGCCCACCGCTTGTCCAACTGGTGTGAAAAGGAGCGATAAAAACAAACCACCCAACGTCACCCAAGGAGGTAAAGCAGAGAGGTCTTCTCCCAGGAGGAGGTTTGGATTCGGCCACATCAGCAACACCGTGAACCCTTCCCATGCATGGTACGGACGTCTGAGCCCAAGCCTGCACCATGACTTTTCCCAGGGCAGAAGGTCCCAGCCTTATCACTTCTCATGCAGGAGCTGCCCCACACTCTGAACGTCCTGGTCAACTCTTTTGCTATCATTTCCAGGGCTACTGGATCCAATTAGAGATAAGGGGACGAACATTTCACACTGTGCTCCTGTGCGTCAACCCAAGGGACACCCACCTCATGGCATTTCCCACCCTCGTCTCATTTCTCTCCCTGGTAATTTCTGATTTTCCACAGCTGCAGTTCTGCTGACTGTTGGAGAGTTTCTGCATTGTTCTTTCGACATTCTCTGCCTAAAGTGTCGACAGCCAGCTGAGAGCCCACGGCTGGGCTTCACAGACAGGGTTAGATTCAGCTCCCCTCCAAGTCCTCTCCATTCACCAGCATGGGGCAATGGAACAGCAGATGATGCGTGTCAGCCACGAGGGACGGGGAGACCTTCCCACAATTGTTCACAGGCAGCTTTCATCCCGGCTCCCCTAAATAGCCCGGCCTCGCTGCCCGGCTTTGTCTGCCGAGCATGCTGTGTCGCCGGGGAAGGAAGCCCAGCAGTGATGCCGTGTGGTCATGAGATGCTCAGACACAACCCACCGCCTGCCTGGCTCTTCTCCCCACCTGGCAAAATGCTGCTAAACCCAAACAAGGCACCTTCTCCCTACAAACAGCCTGGCCGCCCCACATCTCTCGCAGTGTGACGGCTGCCCGCGGCCTCATCTCTCCTGACACGAGAGCAAGGACTTACGGACGCGGCCTCCTGCTGGGTCGCCTGCGCCGCAAACCGGGCCACGTGGTTGACGATGGGGGAGAAGTTGGTGGGTCCGTAGAAGCGGATGTGAGGCAGGCAGGCCGAGTATGCTTGGACAATGCCCTCCACACCTGCGTGAAACCAGAGAAGCCTGACATCACAACACGCAACAGCCCAAGCCAGCCACATGGCCAGGTCCATGCTCCAGGCAAGGGAGCTCAAGCTGGAAATATCTTTCTCCTCCAAACTCGTCCAGATCATCAAGTTTCATCCATCTCTACCCAGATGTCCTAAAAAAAACCAGGGCATCCGCCCAAGAAGACCCTTCTGTCCCTCCCCACTCACGTGAGCCAAGAGAATAAAGCTAACACCTAAAGGCTTGCTTTATGAACTCTTTGCCAGCACTAGCACAAGGATAAGGATTAGTATTTGGAGATTTGCAGTGGTACGGATGCTACAACTCATTTCTGCTGTAAATCACACAATTCCTTCCTCTTTGGGAAGGAATTGACACCGACAGAGCTGCAGGGCTGAGGTTTCCGTGCCCCATAACCCATGCAATGATTCAGGTCAAACAGAATGCTTCACAGCTACCAGAGGGGCACTTAAAGCAAATACAGCAGAAGAGCAGATGTTCATAGCAGGCCTTCATAACCTAGTGACTGCTGAGGAGTCTGGAGGCTGACCGAGCTCCCGTTTTGCTGGGGTAAAGCAGAAGTCAACCCAGACGGCGTCGGCGGCTCAAGGGAGCCCTCACCGTGTATGGTTTGAGCAGGTCTTCAGCAACGACTGCTCTCAGCCCCCAGCTACTAAATGAGCTACAGAAGCGCTGTCTGAATTCCCCATCTGCCGAGCAGCCCTTGTGTTTCTCACCAGCAGACGGTCGGTAGGACACATCAGACTGCAGAACGAAGGCGTGTTTTTACGCTGTCTCAATCCAGTCGCATTTTACCCTGGGACCTCCTACACAGCCCCGTACCTTCCCTGCTTTCCATTGAGCGAACCCATAGTAGCTGCTCTGCTTCACTGTTAAAGGCTGTCTCCGAGCTGACCTTGAAAAGCTCCTGAAACAAGTCACTGGAGAAGCCCAGACAGAAGGACAGAGCACGCCGGAGGCATGCAAAGGCCCGGCAGCTGCTCACCTGAACAGAACGGGTTCGTGGGGTTGAAGTTAATGGCAAACTCGTGGGATACCTGCGGAGAAGGAAAGACCCAAATTAGCACAGAGGGTGAGCACGGAGCAGGGTTACACGAGTATTGGTTACACGAGTGCTGCAGACGTGGTTGTTCGTCCTGCTGGGCCAGCAATGCTTCCCGACCAGCGAGGCGCAGAGAGCAATGCGCTCAGGGCTGGGGACGGGCTGGTTCCTCTGGCCTTCCACCCCGCCATGGACCCACCTGAAGCCATCACGCCACCAGCTCTGCAGCTGTGACAGCAGCTTTGCCCCCACGGCTTCCCGCTGGCTGCCCAGAGGGACGGCACGTGTCTCGCTGGGAGAAATGGCTTCATCCCACTGCACACGGTTTGCTGCGCGAGCTGGGCCGTCGCGAGGCTCCCTCCTTCAGCACCTCTGGGAGCGGAAGGGACGCCGTGGGATTCCAGCCCGCTAGTTCAAGGGCTCCCAAACAAAAAGCTCGCACCCTGTTCGTGCCATAGTTACAAAACAAGGCTATTTTCTTCCTCTCGCAAGGGTGGCGAGGTTCTCAGCCGGGGGATGGCTTCAGGACACGCGTACTCACAGCGCTGGCAGATTGAATGTCCTCCACGGCGCCGTGTGAAGCCCAAGTCCTCCCAAGACTGCGAAAGCAGCACGCATCTGATTCAGACTTTCCAGTTATAATGGGCATTGTGTCGAAAGCAGCAGAAACTATTTTTGCAAGGCACCGTGGGGTGGGAAACAACAAACAAACAAAAGTAGGTCAGGCTAAAACTCTTCTGCGCTGCACCGTGCCGGCGGATGTTAGCAGCTTGCTCGGGTGTCTCCAGGCCTGTGAGCACAGCCAGTGATGATCCCATCCATGCCAATAAGCAACTCGGGGCATATTCCAAAACGCATGACTTGTTTTTCAGACACCATTTCTGGTGGAAGCCTGAATTTCGGGCAATGTGTCCTACTTCAGAATTCTGGATTTTCAGTTGTAAAGGGCCCACTGTTTTTTTTTTTTTTTTTTTAAGAAGACATTCCAAATTCTGACTTACAAGTATTTATAGACAAGGTAAGCAGAAATGTTTCCATGGCTTGCAACCGAAAAAGAGGGGCTTCTCCTTCTTTTAAGCAGCAGTGAAGTGGTGTGGAGCTGTTTTCCTCACTTTTTGCAGCACTATATGGAGCAAACCCCTCGCGTGGCAGAAATGTTTCACAACCTCCTCTCGAGTTTGTAGAGATTATATATAACTCTGCTAGAAAATCCAACAAGAACTCAACCAGGCTTCAAAATAACAAAATCAAAAAGGAAAAAGGGGGGATCTCATTCCCTGTTGGGCTCTGTGCTTTGCAGAACAGTTTCCGTGGAGCCCAATTAAACGTATGTAGAGCACCCATAGGAACCACATCCACCAGCAAGCGTGGGACCGTTCCCAGCAGGGACAAACCCCTTCCAGCAGCCCCACAGGGTGAGATGTCCCCCTGCAGCCCGGCTCTGCCCTATTCCACATCTGGATGGGGGTGGTTGCAGTGGAAGCTCCATCTCCTCCCATCAGGGATCACGGATGTGCCCAAGCCCCAGCGCAGGGGGACGGGGCAGCCGGTGGGGCTCCGATTTGCAGCATCACCCTCTGCGGGGCCGCCTTGCCTTCGCCTCATCCCCCAGCAACTGAAACCCATCTGCTTCCTCCTGCTTCCTCCTGGGAAACCGCTCGAGGCTCTTTACAGAGCTGTTACATCGCAAGATGTTCTTTGACATTTCCAACGAGACTTTTGTGTGCAAAATATCTCACTCTGACCGCTCCTTTGAAAGCGTTTGGCGATGCCATGGCAACAGGAGCACGATGAGAACACAGCGCGATTTATATGACTCTTATCTCTAATGATCTTCCCCATTTTCACCCCGGTCTGTCGCACACAACAGCCATCGGTCGAGTCACCCGCTGCTGGGACAAGGTGTCATGTCCCCAGGGTATCAGTCCTGGCGCTCCCCATAAGTCTGCCCTAACACCACGCTCGGCCTTCAGCAAAGAGCAGCCACTGGGCTCCAAAGCCACTCAGCCAGCCTTGGCTGCCAAAACCCCGAAATGTGTGAGCTGAGCCCTGAGCGGAGCAGGGAGGGGCACAGCCCTGCTCTCCCCGCCTTGCTCAGGGACCTTCCCCTGCCCCACGGCTTCACCCGGTGCCCCGGGCCCTGCTCATCCCCACAGCACAGCGGTGCAGCCTCCAGCCAGGAGGGGTGCTCCAGGTGATGGGGTGCTCCAGCTGACGACGCGCCCATTCCTGCACACCGCAGTCCTTCCAGCCCTGCTGCGTTCTCCGTTCCCATTTCTCCCCACGAACAATAAATCCCCCGGCGGCAGCTGACAACCATTATTCCTTGGAAGCTGCTCACCAAGATTTTCCCACAGAAACTGGTGAAGTGACAGACCAGAGACATTTGCCGGCCAAGGGGGATGAATCAGCTCCAGCGTCTGCAGGGAGGGACGGGCTCCTGTGAGCAGCAACCAGCAGCAGCTTCCACGTGAGTCGCAGGGATATGGACTGCTGGGGAGAGCACAGAGTCTGGCTTGGCACGGTGAAACCACGAGAGCCCCTGGGCTCTGCCTCGTGGCTGTGGCTGACTGAGAGGTGTGAGGTCATGTAAAGGTGGAGGCTGGATGGGAGATGTCACCTGCAGCTGGTGGTGGCCCCTGTGGCTACGGCAAGCAGTGCTGGACAGGTCCACTGGGTCTTCTGCATGAGGGATAAAATACCCCCAGGTTCTCTGCCAAAGGAAGGGAATGAGCTCCCCAAGAAGCCCAGCAATGGCTCTGGGCACAGGACACAATTCCCCAGCCTTGCTTCCTGGAGCCTCCAGCTGGGAGTGGTGCTCGTGGTGGGGACACCAGCTCCAGCAGGCTCCCTGTGCTCTGCTGTGTACCGCTGACGTTCCAGCACAGCCTGGCCAGGACCATGGTGGCTTCAAGCCCTTAAGTGGCCAGTCCCAACAACAGCGGGGCCCCACTGCTCTGATTCCCCCCACGACCTACGACTGCTGCCCATACAGCATCACCTGGAGGCCACTCAGCTCCCAGCCTCCTGCCGGGGCTCGCTGCAGCCTAACGCACTCATCCTGGGCCCAAGGGGAGCTCCTTCCTCTTGCCAGCAAAATGAATTTACAGCTGGCTCTGCCCATCAGTGCCAGAGAGCCTTAGGGCCAGCCTGGCTGCTTGTGCTCCATCCCCACCTCGCATCACCCTACGAGCCTGAGTGCACTCCATGCCCCGCTCCTGCCCAGGAACTCTCGGGACAAATGTTTCAAGCACACAGATCACCAGTGCATGTTACCTTCCAGTCCGGAGGGAGCTGGGCACCAAATCCCAGAGCAGGGAACATTTTGTCTCTAAAAAGTGAAGAAGAAAACATACAAGTGAATTTACACGCACACAACGGATGCTCGCATGCTCTTCCGCACACCAACGGCCTCCCCATCCCACCAGCTCCAGTGAAAGCAGCGGCTGTGCAGCTGACTGGATGCTAAAAACGTGGCTGGGGCAGTGCAGCAAAGCTGCCAGCAGCAAACATCAGCAAGAGGGGGGGGCATCTGCCTTTGTGCTAAAGCCGCAAGTGACAGGTCACCAGCTGCCCTGAGGAAAGGATGCTCCATGTCTGTGGTGATGGGGGGAAAGGAGAAACCCTGTCCTTACACGCTCTCCTCATTGCACTGCCCGCATCTCAATGTACAGCACCATTTTCTTCCAAGGAGTTTTTCAAAAGCAAGGCACTCTTCACCCCTGCTCTGCGGGTGGGATGTCAAGCCACAGAAACGGGTGAAAGGCATCCCAGCAGCAAGCTGGGAAGCCAGGGCTGTGTCTGCAAAGTGACGGCGGAGGCAGAAAGGTGCAGTGCTTACGAGTCGTAGTCCTGGATGATCTGCCCGACGGCCCAGATCGCCGACAGGTATTCGTTCGTTCCCATGGGGTTGATGTAGTGCAAGGAGGAGGGGTCTCGTGGGTTCCCGTTGGAGGCTGTGAAGTCGATCCCGACCTGAGGTGCGAGAGGAGCACAGACTCCCCCGTCAGCAGTCAGCACTACGCACCTCGCCTCCCATTCTCCCCTACGGATGCACCGTGTGGCGTCCAGAACCAGCCCCGTCACGACCCAAACCTCCAACTTTGGAAAGTTTAACAAATTCACCTTGTCTAAAAAACCAAACAAACATGCAGGGTAAGACAAAGTAATTCACTACAACACCTGAATTTCTCACCATCGAGCATCACAGACAGGGTGTCCCAAAGCAGCAAGCCTCCACCACTGCCAGGGCTCATGCCCAGGACTCTTGCTGCCCATCTCCCAAGCGCTAAGCTCAGGGGACAGAGAGCCCCATGGACCCCAAAGCAGCCAGGGATCTCAAGGATCTCAAGGTCTTTGGTGTCCCAAGAGACACAACCCCGAGCCAAGCCTTCCCGGCAGCTGCCCTACACGGTGCTTCCCAATGTAGGCCGAGCTCCTGCTTTGTCAGCAAGGCACTCGTGTTTCTCCCTCCTCCATGCTATTTAAAGACGTTTGTAGGAATGCGTATCCGAGATCTCGGACCCAGTTAAATCTGGTCGGACGTGGCGAGGCGAGGAGCCACCAGATTGGAAATGACTGGGAGGGAGGAGCGAGGAAGAGCCGAGCAGACGGCGTGACTGCCTTCACCTTGTTTGCAGAGCAAATAGGAAAAACCCAAAATAACTCCAGTGGCTAAATTGAGCTCAGGGGATTTGCACTGGATTTTGCTCTGCATCCGTAACGAGAGGAAAAACTCAGCTCCTGGGCTGGCAGCTGCGGGCGGCTGGGTCAAAGCCAGGGGTGGGGATGACGAGACACCCCCTGCTGCTGGGGCTGCTGCTCTGCTTGTGACAAGGGGATGCTGCCGCAGAGGGCAGGGGACAGGAAGCGTCCCAGAGGCCACTGCTCTCCCTGGGCTCATCCCTGTGGATGAAACCTGGTGAAACCTGACCTCTCCTGCAAGAAAGTTCACGGTCCTACAGCTCACTGCTCTAACGCAGTAGGGGGCATGAAATGCTTCCAATAAAACAGGAGCAGCCGAGCCACACTGGGTCAGAGAGCAAAAGGGAAACTGAGGCACCATGCAAAAAGCCACGCAGGAGAGCAGAAATCGAACCAGGTGCCTTGGGAGGGGAAATCCCAGCGCCCCCCGTTACCAGCAGGTCTCAAAACAAGGAGGGAGATTTTGGCATTCAGACTAGCTCACGCAGGAGCTCTGTGCTGCCAACAAACTCACTGATTTTCCCTTTCTATTCACTCTTCAGCACCAAGACCTTCGTGCACAGCAGCAGAATGGCACACAAAGAGCTCTCACACTCGTTCCTGTTTCTATGGCAACTCTTCCTCCTCCTCTCCCCCCATGTTTTGAGAGGAGACAACAAAATAAAAACCAAAATCACTGCGTGTGCCCAGAGCTCGCTGGATGCCGCATCAGAAAAGTTTTCAGAAATCAGAAAGCTAACGGGGAGAAAAACAATGCTTAGGTTTGTGGTGGTTTCACTCCAGGTTGTAACGTCCTCCTTTAATTACTTGGGACAAACCACTGGCATTCCAGCTCGAGTGAGGGTGGAAATGCAAATAAAAATGCAGAAACACTGTCTCATTAACAGCCCAAATCCTCAGCTGGGTTCAAAATACCCAGTCCTTGCTCAAAAAATCCAGATCCTACTGAACACCAGCGATGGGGAGAGAAGTGGGTACAACTTTGTGAAGGATTCTGTGGGACAGAACTCCCTTCAGCAGCTTTGACCGTGACATATTTGTTACCACCACCGGACAAGCAGCAGCGAAAGTCCTTACAGTGAACATGAGCTGGCAGCCTCCCAGGATGTAGTCCAGGAAGGAGAAATCTCTGGTTATCTGAAAGGAAACCCAAAAAGAAGTGTTTCAGCGATCTTCACTATTGCAGGAAAAAAAAAAAAGCAAAACACCATTGCAACCACCCAAGCCTCCCATCACCGCAGTGTTGGACCTTCAGGGACCTCTACCCATGCGGCAAAGCACGTGGGAAGGACCACGGGGGTCACCCAGGGCAGTGACACTTCCCAAGCCACGTGTGGGACGGGGCCACGTGTCAGGGACCTGGGCAGGGATCCTGCAGCTGGGGGTGTCGGTCGTGGCCAGCCACACTGAGCCATGCAGGTGGCACCAGGGACACGAGCGGGTCACAGGAGAGAGCAAAGGGCTGCAAATCGTGCTCCAAGGGGAGAGGAACCAAGTAGAAGGAAAATTGCTTTTATTCATGCTCTGTGGGGTGTGCGCTTGGAAATGCAAGAGCACTGGGAGAGAGAAGGGATGGAGAGCTCAGTGCAATACAAAGTTCCGAACCCACCAAGCAGCAGAATGAAACACCCCAGCGTTACACTCACCTTGCAGGACTTGACGATGATGATCCCAGAGTTCTTGTAATTCTTTTTCTTCTTTTGCTTTTTGGGGTTAATGCACTCTAGTTCTAGCTGTAAGAGAGAAGCTGTTACCCAAAGCTAACTGCAGAACTGAACGGCTGCCGCGTCCGCCCCGTGCTGGAACAGCGGGGACAAACGCACTGATAGCTAGGGCAGGTCACAGCTGTTCCTCAAAAGCTCTGGGGAAACAAATGCCTTTTCAATATTCAGAAAATAATTGCTGCAATATTGCAGTTTTTTGTTTTAAATCTAAAACAATTTGAATAAAAACTCTTGTGAAAGAACAAACTCTAAATTTGGGTTGGTCTGGGCTCTAGGCTCATCGTTCCTGCAGTCAGACTCTGACGAATGGGCACCCAAACCCTACAGCATCCACACTTTGCCTCAGAGCAGCTCTGCCAAACCCCTCCCTTTCACCTCCCCATGGGATCCAAGCATGGGATGGCACTGGAGAAGCCTCTCTCCTGATGAATAAAGAAGTAAAGCTTCTTCCTTGCTGGCCTGAGCAAAGCAGAATTGAGTTTCACCGACTCTGAGCTGTCTGGAGGCAGGGCAGCTGGCAAGCAAGACATTTGTCTTGGATCTCTCCTTCTCCATCTATCCTCAGCTTGCACAGAGATCCATTCCAGTGATGGGTCCTGGGTGGAAACACCAGACCCCAGCAGCCAGAGGCTGGCCAGGGACTGCCACCATATGGCAGGGGAACGTGTGCCCAGAAGAGGGTGGGACGGCCAGAGACCGGGAGAGGAGAGGTCCTGCTGGGCAGCTTCCAGCCAGCACAAGCAGACGGAGCCACGTGCAAACAGGCTCACAACTCAGCTGCCTGATGCACCGCAGCTCCGGCAGTGCGTATAAATAAAGGCATATCTGGCCGAGTATTTCAGCCATCTCATGTCCCAGCATAGGTCAAATACCAGCATGCCCAAGAAAAAAAAAAAAAAAGAAAAACAACATTAACAAAACAAAAATATACACCCTCTAGGGCAGAAATCGAGCAACTGAATGATGCTGATGAGCCCACGGTAGGAGCAGCACCAGCTGACAGGGAAATGTGGCCAGGCCCCGGGGGATTCAGCAGAGCAGGAGACCTCAGCCTGGAGAGCGGTTACGGAAGAAACCAACAACACGCGGGCTGCAGGCATTGTTTTCTTCCTCTGGATCTCAGAGCTGAGAATTCATGGCTAACTCTCTGTAACAGATACAAGAAATTTTGCTGCTGCTTTACTGCTGCCACCTGACCCCAGAACTATCCCAGTGCCGGAGGTCCTCACCAGCCCTCCTGTCCGATGGGCCTGTGACCAGCACGGGGCTGCAGCCCGGAGCCAGAGGCAGTTTCCAGGCACAACAAGGGGAAGATCCCAAAGACAGCGAAGCCTTGAGGCAAGAGGTGCAATGCTACAACAGCCTGAGCTGCAGTGGCAGCCTGACACAGCCCACTCCAGCCACCGTCAGCAAGAACACAGGGAGGGCACGGCAGCAGAAGGGACACGAGCTCTCATCTTCTTATTCCCGTCTGCAAACGTGCAGTGCCTGCTCCGCGGCAAGAGCATCTCTGCTCCTGTTTCTGTATTTACCCACATCAGCGTGAAAGGATGAGACAGGTCACGAGGAGCTGCCTCGGGGAGGAGGGATGCTGGCGTGCGGTACCCAGCGCTGACAAGCTGCCGGCTTTGGAGCCAGCATCCCCCGCAGAGCCCCCGGCAGCCGGGGCGCAGATGTAGCGGGGGACGGAGGGCACCCGACCTTTCTGGATGCAGCCCTCGCCTCTGCCCAGATGCTGCTGCCTGGGGCACTGGGGCTTACACAAGCAAGGCAGCTGCCGTGTGAGGGGAGGAAGCAAAGGGAGCCCATCCCCAGCTGCACCCACACCACACGCTACAGCGCATCGTGCACACGGGGTTAGCGTAGCTCCGCCTTGCTACCAGTGACTCTCAAGGCCTGATGGAGAGAAAAGGTTTTATTGCTAGGTTGCAGTTTGCACATCCTTCAGCACGGGCTGAAGGTCTCAGTGCAAGGCACCAAAATCCACCTCCAGCCCCAAGGAGCGATGTGGCCACCACTGCCCCCAGAAACCACGCCGGCACTTACTGGAAAGGCATCTTGGGCTTCGCACATCCTGGCCACCGAGGTCTGGAACTCCCCGATGAAGTCGTGTCCCCCGTCGCTGTCGTAGTCGTAACACATGACCTAGGATCATAGAGTCACCGAGTCACAGAATATCCCGAGCTGGGAGGGACCCACAGGGATCCCCGAGCCCAGCCCCCAGCCCCACCCAGCACCACCCAGCCCCAAGCCCTGTGTCTGAGAGCGGTGTCCCAACGCTCCTTGAGCTCCGGCAGCTCGGGGCCGTGCCCACTGCTCTGGGGAGCCTGTTTGGAGACCTCCTGCTGAAGCTTTGTTTTGTTGGAGCTTGGTGTTGGTTTTTGTTGTTGTTATTTTAGCAAGCAAGCCATGGGAGTTTAGAAGTTTAAGGATGGGTCCCACCCCAACACAAGCCGAAGGGGCCACCACTACCTTTATCAGCTTCTCCACGTCCCCATCGCACAGCGACACCAAAGGCACAGTGAACGGCTTCCAGACGGGGTCCAGTGTGTACTTGATCACCTGTCGGGTGGGGACAGAGGGATCACAGTGGGTGAAACAGGACATGGGCACAGAGCAGGGGATGTTCCAAAGGCCTTTTGCTGGGGAAGAGACAAGCAGCTGATTTTATATGCTCTCATCCAAGCCACATGCCTGACGAAGCAGACACCTGAGGAGCAGAGGCCAGTGCTACAATGGGGTGAACCCTACAGCCCTTCCCATCCCCAAACCTGCCTTTGCACGGCTGCACTCGAGACCTCACCTCCTTGCCCTGAGGGGCTGCACCTGCTGCAGGGCATTGCAGGGGCAGCCTGGCTCAAAAATTCAAAGGAAAAGGGGAACAGAAAGAAGAAAAATCAGGAAAATCAGCAAGGGGTGACACAGAGCAACCCCAGGGGAGATCCCTGTAGCAGAGGACCCATCACACAGGACCCCGGGGCTTTGCAGCCAGCGCTGAAGGAGGTGCAGGGGATGCATGAGGCAGAGACAACCCGATGGCAGCCTTCTCATATGTTGGACGTCAGAACAAACCCACAGCCCCGGCATGCCAGACACGCAGGAAGTTTTGCCAGCAGGTGAAAGCAGCCCTTTCCTCTCTCCAAAGCCATCAGCATCTCCTTCTGTTGAGCGCAGCAGCAGCTCAGCCAGGCGAGGAGCACGTCTGTCCTTGCTGCTGCAGGACAGAGCTAGCAAATAACCATGCAGGGCTTGCAGCGGGCCTTTATTTTACAGACAGGCTGGGAGAAACCCTGACATGGCGAACACGGTTAAGCAGGGAATTTGTAAACACTTCCTCCAGGAGGCTGGGAGAGCAGGGAGCCCACGCAGGGAGGCACGCACGCGGTGCGGTGCCCATATGCCGCCAGCCGCCGGGTCCCGCGGATGGGTGACGCGAGGATCTCTCTCGCTCCTTGCCTGCAGACGCCTCCCTCCTGGCATGACAAATGCCAGCCTCAGGCTAACACCTGATTACATTCACGCACCCAGAGCTGCAGGAACAGGGAACCGTTCTTTGTATCCGGTCTCAGAACACAAAGCTGCTTGTCTGGCTTGAGGGCAGCGCTTTAGGCTTGGCTGCTAAGGAGGAGGCTGCTGGAGCACCTGCAAGGCATGCAACACTTCCTCCCCTGCCCCATCACTTACAGGAAAACCTGGCAAGACCCTCAGCTGCCTCCCACCCTTTATCAGTGATTTATGAGATAACGCCATAAAGGGCAGAAGGAGCTGAGCTAAAGATCGCGGTGTTTCAGTAGCTCAGGCTGGAGCAGTACTCACCTCCGTTCTGTGGACCAGCATCCACTTCCCATCGTCACCGGGTTTATAAAACTCCAAGAAGGGGTCTGACTTTCCAAACAGGTCCTGGGGAAGAACAACAGTACGGTTTACACAGGGATTTGGAAACAGCTGGTCAAGTAACCGTTGGTCCAACAGACACCTCCTTCCCCCGTTTTTCCTGTTTTTCGCTGCCAGGTGCATCCCCTTTGCCATCCATCCTGAGCCATCTCTGCCAAGAAACCGGCTCAAGCACCCATGCAAGCAGGCAGCACCCACAGGTGGAGAACCGGGACCCCGCGGGGGCCTCATGAAATTCCCTTCTGCACCAGGGCGGTGGTGGGGATGCGGTGGCATCTCTGGCACAGACAGAATTCAATTTGCCTGTCTTGCTCTTCACTCACGGAGCACTGAGGGTTCATTTCGCTATATTAAGGTGCAGAGTGATGGAGATGTTTATCTGCAGTGACACCAGGGGACGGCTCCAATACCTGGCTAACAGACAGCTTCTTCAAAGCTCTGCCTGCAGAAGCTCAAAACCTTCCTGGAGCTAAGCTAGGGCCCTGGCAATGCCAGAGCTTCTCCAGCACAGCGACACTGCAATAACCTTTGCAAACCCTTGTGGCCAAGAAATAACGACGGTTATTTCTGCGTAAGCTGCACACACAACCACAAATGCCGACTGAACAGGGAAAGTGCTCAGAAGAGGCCCCACTGCAGGGGGGGGAGTGCTGGGTGCCCCCTCCAGACACCTCTGCGTCCCGCATGAGGGGCCCACGGGGAGGACGACTCCCAGGGATGTCTGCGTGGGGTCCTGCAGATCCTGTCGATGTTCACACCGTGCCTTGGCCTTCCAGCACCCAGGCACGCACCCGTGGGACTTTGCTCGCAGATCCCACCCCCAGCATGCTCTCTGGACACCGATGCCACAGAAAACAGCCCCAGCTGGGAGGCAGCTGTGTTTGGGTTAGAAAAACAACCAGAGCTTCAAAGCAAAAACGGAATTATGAAGTGCACAAGTGTCTAGGGGGAAAAAAAACCCTCCTACACACAACAGGAAAGCACGAGCAGTGCAAGTCTTCAAGGAGCAAGCTGCATGGGTGTTGACAGAGATCAAGCAACACCCTCCGAGATACGCAGACTTCAGCCAGCGTGTGTTTGCCTTCCTGCCAGCGCCTCCTTGGATATTTCCCTGGTAAAGGGCTGCTGGTGTCTGACAAACACAGCGCGTGTCCCTGCTGGGCATCTGCATGGGGTGACTTCTGCTGGCGGGCAGAGGTCTCGGAGCAGCACGAGCAGGCGGCGCAGGCAGCGCTGGTGAGACAAACCCCAGTGCTTGCAAGCAGAACGTCGTTCCCGTTCGGAAAAATCAGGATGTGGCTAAAAATGAGCCCAACCCCAAATATTCCAAATTATTTCCTATTTCCTGAGAACTCCAGCTGATGACTGCTTTCATTTTATTTTGTATCATTACCGCAAGCCAATAGTGAAGGGCAGTCCATAAAAGCTCTCTGATGCTGTTTTTCTCCTGCACTTTCTCACATTTGCAGAAGAGCAGAACAAGCCATTCTTTGGGGGAACAGTTATGGTACAGCTCTGGGCCTGCCTACCCAGAGCCTGGGCTCAGTGCTCCAAAGCTTCGCTGCTGAATTTAAGAACCAGTGGTGCGTGCCCCGTCCCACGGCCCCTGGCTCTGCCTACTCCGGCATAACCTGCAACCCACAGCAGTTTCCTTATCACTGATCCCGCAGGAGGTGTCAGAGGCATGAGCTCAGAAGGCAGCAGGGAGCAGGGCAGGATGCCCACCCAGGTCCCACGCACAGCACCAGGAGCAGCGGCTCTGTGAGCCTGGGCAGCCTTGCTCCATTCAGAGCAGGGTGGGAGATGCCTCCAAGCCACAGGATTGTGGACTGCTCTTTTAAAATGTCAAAACCATCACCCACGCAAACCTGGCAGGAGACTGGAAGCAACTGGAAGGGCTCAGCAGACCAGATCAATCTCCAAACTGGTCCAAGCATCAACACCATCCAAACTGGGTCTCACCCGCTGCAGCCAAGGAGGGCAGAGATGGCATTTCCTCAGGCTGCAGCTCCACAAAATGCAGCTCCCAGCACTGACCCCAGCTTGCAGCACTTGCCCTCCCCAGCCGTGCTGCAGCATCGCGCCTGTCCCTGCAACTGCACTGGCACGAAGAGCCATGGGGCTGGGCTCACTGGGGCTGAGCCCAGGTACAAATGCTTTCTCCTCTGCAAGATCCTTCCTTTTAAAACAGCTCTACCAAGAGCTGATCTGACATAAGGTACAGCAGCCTCAGGCTGGTTCTGCTGCTGACATTCCCCCACTGTGAAGATTTGCTGTTTAAAGCAAGGCAGCGAGCAGCACGTAGACAAACCACGGGCACATGACGGGGAGGAGAACCTGCACTTGGTCTGAGGGAGGTCCTGAGGTCAGGATGGACACTGTGGATGGGGCTCGTTAGCATGCCGGTAAGAGACGCTCAGTTTGGGTGCAGAGCATGCAGCAAGGCTTCTGCCGTTATCGCCCGTTTGCACTCTGCATCACAACACCAGGTGCCTGCCTCCAAGCTCTCACAGCAAGATCACAAGCCTGAAAAGCCAGGGCTGGGGTTTTGCACAGGCAGCATAAGGCAGAGCTGGCACGAGTGGCTGGCTGCAACGCTCTGTTGCACGGGTCACCAGGCCATCTTCCCCGCAGCACAGGGCAGGGCAGCGCTGCCCCTGGGGCTCTCTGCTCCCTGCATGACCTCAGCAGAGCACACACGACGACTCCTCACACACTGCTGGGTGGGAGGGAGCAGGATGGGAAGGGGAAGCTAAGCCTACTGCAGCAGCCACAGCCTGGAAAGGGAGTTTAAAATTCCACTCACGCTGATAAAGTCATGATCTGGGAGACTGATGGAAATCGGGTGCTACCAGTGAGAAGAGAGCTGGCTGAAAAGTATGGTTTCCAGGTCACGGGAAATTTCAAGATTTCCTTAAAACACACATTGAGTTTTATCCAATTTCCTTTTACATGTTCAGAGACCGTTTTCATTTGTGTTCCGCTCTGAAGTGACATCCTTTGCCCATTACCAGGGCTCTGAGCACTGCTGTGGTGCTCTGCGTTACGAGAATCAGCAAGGAAACCCCACCAGCTCTTGGTAACTGCAGAAGAAGCAGAGCAAGGAGCTTTCTGCTGACATCCAGTGATAAACTGGAGGGAAACCCAGAGAGAATGGAATAATTCACAGTCCTCACCCCTGCATAACCACATCTACATCACAAACTGCCTGCCTGCAGCGTTGCAGGCAGATTTTGCCTGTGGGTCTGAAGGGCAGCAGACCCACATGTGTCCTGTTGGAAGAATATCACCAGATTTCAGCTTTTCATAAACTGGGAGAGGGAATGGGTTGCAAACCAGGTTAGAAGGGCAGCTCCTGTCCACAGAGCAAGAGATGCCATCAGTTAAGTTGCCAGTGTAACAAGTGCACATACACACAAGGTACCGGCACTGCGGGGACTAGGTGAGGATCCAGATCCTTGCCCTGCTCTTCACAATGGCCATGGCTGCAGAGAGACCCTGAAGAACAGAGGAATGGTACCAAGTCTACGGTCAAATCTCATCCCTAGCCTTGCAAGAGGGCAGTGGCTTTGTCATGGGAAGAAAATTGCTGCATCAGAGATTTCTTCACTGACACGCATGGGGTTGACTCAGCCACATCTCAGAGGAAGCCACCAGCTCAAAGACATTTTCCAGCCCATATGAAAATGGAATTACTCGTGGATTCCTCAACATGGGCATCTGGCTCCTTGCACTGCAGAACAGCAGAAAGAGTAAGTGGAAGAGCGAGGTAGCATCCAGTCCCAATAGCTGGGAAAAACACTTGCATAAACTGGCCATCCACCCGGTCTGGACGACGAGACTGGACAAACCAAGCTTTCTGCCCCAATAAATACTCAGCTGCCTGGATGCTTGCTTTACTGTGGTTTGAAAACCAAGGGCCATCCTGCCAACAACGCAAGCTCTGGAGACACAAGGAAGGGGGGAAAATAAAGTCCCATCGATTGCCTAGCAACTGCACTGGTTTAAGAGGAACCGTTCTGGTTGCCTGGTAAATAAGGTCAGATTGCTTTGTTCAGAAAGACTTACGGTTTCCTGTGTGTCATATCCACAGCAAAAACCTGCATTATCTACCTCCACGAGGTCAGTGCTTCTTCCTCTGAAAAGATGGGCCCTACTGTTTGATACATAAACAAACATTCACTCCATTTCAAGGAGGGCTAAAGGCAACAAGCCAGGAGCACTCAGCACTTCCGAAATGTCGACTCAAGGGGTATCAAAACTGTCAGCTCCGTCAGGAGACATTTCCAAATAGCACCCACTAAAGTAATGAATTTGTCTCAAAACATTGTCTTCAAGACATCACAGCACACAGGTCCTGTGTCACACAGAATCTTTCCATCTAAATGTGCATTATGAATTCCATACTGTGACAGCAGGAAAAGTGAAGCACGGGCTTACTGAGCAGCGAGTGGCGCAGCCAGGACCTGAGTCCAGACCTCCAGCCACAGCTTTCTCCAGTGGGACTGCTTTCTGACACTACTGTTCCCATAAGCAGAGATCTCCTTAGATCCCCAGGCTACGAAGGACAGAAGCTTAACATCTGCATCCTTTTGACATACCATCACTCACCTTTTTATCCAGTTTCCTGCCAGCCATACTCAGAGTAATTACCCTGTTGTCCGAGAGCTCTTGGGCAGCTATCTGAAAGACAAGGGGAAGTTGTGTTCATTTTCAGCAGTAAAGTCAGCGAACACCGAGCCAAAACCCAGAGGAGAATCTCACATGTGAGGACGCAACTCCTGCAAAACTCATTCCCAAGCTTTTGAAGATCTAACGCGCACAATATCTCACTATTCGGAGTTAAACTAATTTTGCCTTTGCCAATCAATGGATGCTTTGGACAAGTGCCTGTGTCGTTCCCTTTTCTGGCCTCCTGGTGCTCTGCTACCAGGCATTTCCCCTGCTCCTTCCTCACCGAGTGTCATGAGAAACCTGGGAAGGTCAGCAGTGAGATGGGAGCTATGGAAACGGGACCAAAACCACATCCAGCATCACAGACTTTCCCTTAGCCTTGGAACAAGCGGTGCCCATCAGGACTGGCTTCCCAGAGTCGCACAGCTGCTGGCAAAGGATCGATGGAGCTGCTCTCACGTGGCCTTTTCCGTGCAAAGCGTCCCCACTGTGCTCCGGGATGTGGTGATGCCTCCAGGGAAGCGGGACCCACCGAAAGCCTTGTCACCATAGGCTGCCACCTCGTCCCCCATGTCGCTGCCCTTGGGGCAATTCCGGTGGCAGCAGGGACTGGAGTGGGGCCGCGTCCACACACGATCACCCAGCGAGATGGCCCGAGGACGAAGACCCCGACGTGGCTCCTGATGGCCACAGCAGGCACAAGTGCAACCCAGATTACTTGTTTCAGAGACTTCTCGCACACGCTTCGGAATGGCTTCGACTGCCAAAGACCAGCGGGCTGGTTTTGTCTGGAACATGGTCTAACGAGTCTCTTGGTATTTTAAGAAAGGGAATGTTCATAACAAAAAAGCTACGTTTGTTCACTTCTGTTAGCAGCCGCTTTCTGAATCACTCATATTTCTCCTCGAGGCTGTGACCTGCCTGAGCATCTGCTCTCCACCTCCCGCCGCCCATCCTCCTTCCCTTCCCCTGTGCCGGGCGGGTGCAGGCCCGAGGCCCGGCTGTGTCCCGAGGCCCGGCCGTGTCCCGAGAAGCGGGCCCACCGGGAGCACAGCGCAGACGTTTCCCCTCCCCGACACACCAGGTCGCAGCGGGGCTGTCCTCCACTGGACACGCAGCCTAGTTACAGCTGGGCCTTTGTAAAACTCGGTGAAATCAAGGGGACAATTTTCTCCAGAATGAGCAATCAGAGGGTTATTCACACTTAGGGAAGCAGGGGAGCGTGCAGAGATGATGAGGCAGAGTCACAGCCTTTGAATCTGCCCAGGCGCAGCCTCTCCAGCAAAGGCATCAGCCGGGCCGGCTTCCCCTGTGCCCCACGAGGGCACGCAGCTCTGCGGAGCTCCTCCACCCAGCCCCTGCTGGGCACGCACGGCGGCCACAGCAGCGTGAGGAGCGGGATCTGCGGGGAAGCAGGTGGAGGTTGCCCTTTGCAGATCACAGTGGACCCAGCTTGGAGTCCCTGCAATTTTGGGCTCTCCAGAGGCTAAGAAAAAGCCAGACCGTGCATACAAACCAGGCAGGTAGTGGCATCTCCCCGTGGACAATAACACCACCCCCACTGCTTTGTCTGGCGTGAAGACCTCAAGGGAACACGGGTGAGGAAGGCAGGGCTTGGCTCCCAGCCCCACACCGTGTGAGCCCAAAGAAGACGACTGTCTGGGTTGGTGCCAGGCTGTGAGGACACAATGCTGCCAGCACACAAGCAGCCACAGCCTGTTTCCATCACCTGGTTTTAGCAGGGCCAAAAAATAAAAAATCAGAGAACTACATCAATGGTACAAAAAGAAGCAAACATCTTAGAGCCCTTGATTTAATGATGCATTAGATCAGAATCTTCCTTCTCTAAAGCGAGCAACCTCTGAACTTCACTGGAAACTTTCAAGCTGCTCCAGCTCTTCCCACTTCAGTGGCAGATAAGGGGTGGTGAGAGCTCACTCCTGGGCAAGGCACACAGCGGCCGGTGCCATCGCGAGCTTCGCTGTGGCTTTCCCTTTTGCATTTAAAGATTGTCTGCAGCATTTGAGAGAGAAAAGCTAACAGCATCTTCCAAGTCTCCAGAGCAAACAGTGATGGAGATGCCCTTGCAGCAGCCTGGTCCTGGTCTTCTAAACTGCTTTGAAACCCTTCTAGTGCTTTTAAACCTGACTGTGGTTTAACTCCTTGCTGCCCTTTTCTTCCACAGCTTTGCTGCTCTGCTGCAAATCTAACAAAAACCATAATGCAGAAGCGAAAGAAAAGGATAGGAGATGTAGCATGGGGGACACAAGCCTAAATTTAGTCTTTTCTTAAAAAAAAAAATTAAAAAAAAAAATCACTGAATAGATCCGCAGCGGGAATGCCACTGCCCGAAGGGGTCTGCAGCAGGAGCAGAGGCTGTTGCTATGAGACTTGTTGCTACGGCACAATCCCATCGTCTTCCTACAAACAAACCCACTGACTGTCAGCAAAGAAATCGGCCCTTTTACCTCCGCCTGCTCCGGGGAGGTCTGAGCAGGCATTATGTGCAAGATAACAAACAGCAGCATATATTTACTTTGTACTTCTCCACATTTAGGGTTTCTTCTTTTAGCACTCAGAGACCAAAGCACAGGACGAAGCCTCACAGAGCTGGATGCGAGACAGGTACTGGGCAAGATGGCCCCTGCCCCAAATACATTGTCCTCCAAAGAGACCAGAGGTGGGCAGGAAAAAGGGAGGCAAAGAAAAAGAAAAGTGACATAAACCCCAGCCTCCTGGCCCCACCAGGGCTCTGCATTGCCCGCAGTTCATAATCTGCATTCACACACTTGGCAGGTGAGGTAAATGATTACTGTACCGTTATCATCCCTTTGCCAGCTGGCTTGCCATTCCCCAGAAGGAGAGTTCTTGTTATTTTCTTGCTGGAGACAATCTTAAAAAAAAAAAAAAAAAAAAAAAAACACAGAAAATAAAGTCATGATTGTACAAGTGTACAAAAGCAGACTCATAAGCAACTGATCATTGCTCACGTTAGTTAATTCACATTAAGCACTCGCAGCGGTTAAAGAAAGACGCCACACGCAGTGATGACCGTGACGCTGTCGGTGCCACCGCTGTCACCTGGGCAGAGCTCTGCACCTGCCAGGTCAGAAGAGCCCCACGGCGCAGGCCGGGCAGCAGCACCCCCAGAGCACCGCCGAGCCCCCGGGCACTGGGCAGCTCTTTAACAGCGCAGGGCAGTGACGGCGTGAGAGGCTGAAGCAGCCCCTGCAGTGCAAAATCTCCAGGTCCAGGTCGGTGGGATCTCACAAAGCCAGAGCTACTGTGATTTGTCCCAAGCAAAATCACAACTCAGCCTTTCAAACGCCATTTTAAATGCTTCCTTGGACCACAAAAGGATTTTCTTCCTTTTCATCTAATACAACCCCTGCCAGCAACTTGCTTCCAGGCCACTTTTCCACTGACACGAGCTGCACACTCTCCTCGAGCACCTTCCTCGGCTCACTGCACTGCTGCTGCCCAGCAAGGCAGGGGCCGGGACCCCACAAAGGCATTTCCTCGCTCCAGCTCTGGCTTGTGAGAGACTTCTGGGAGCTGAATCAAACCCCCCGAGATCTTCCCAGCTCAATGTGTTTCAGTCCTCTTCGGATTTGGGGACCCTGTAAGTTTTCCCCACGGGGTGCAGATCCCACGCAACGATCTGCAACCTGCTAGAACGAGTCACGCTTTTCTCCCGCACCTACCAGGGAGCCCTTTGAAATCTGTGGGTTACAGTTTCAGAAGTGCAGCCCCATCCAGCCTTCTGTCTCCACCCTTGGTCCTATGTCACTTAGCCAGAAGGTGATAATAAAAAAAATTAAATGGCTTAGCTTCTTGCTCCTGCTATCCAGGTGACCCAACCACACTTGGGTTCTTCCTATCACTCTCCAGCAATGCTTTTTCCTCTCTTTTTGCAGTTTTGAGGCAAAACCCTTTCCAGTTGTGGCTAGCAGCACTGGAGCTCCCACAGTTACACTGGGATCTTCAATCCAGCCATGCCCTGGAGCTTTTGCTCCAAAAACACGCAGGAATCACCAAATACCATAGCTAGATGTTTGTGCCTTGCTGTGACACGAGATTTCTTCATATCCCTGGCTAGCAGCAACCACGGACACCCTGCAGCCTGCAATTTGATCCCATGTAAGGTTTCACTTGGCCACAGAGGTTACTACAGGCTTCCGAGCGATCCAACCATCCTTTTAAATCTCACCACAGACCTAATTAGCTGCAATAAAACAACCCTGCTAATCTGACAGGGCTCTGATGCAAACTCAAGACTGGAAAGTCAGGCGCTTGCTGTGCTGCAGTTCGTCAGAGGCAGGTTGCTGCTGCCCAAGCCTGCTCCCCTGCCCTTCTAACAGCTGCTCCTGCCTCAAAACCGGACGGGCTGATGGAAACATCTCACCAGACGAAAAACAGACCTCAGAAAACCCACAGCAGCACGGCTGAGCCCACAAGTCCTTCCTGTTCCACCCCTCGCCTCCCCAGGCCCTTGTACGTGTGGTGCCCCACATCTCCCTCTGCTCCAGAGCTGCAAAGCTGGGCTGTGGTACGCAGGGAGGTTGCACCGGCCACAGGGAGAGAAGAGCAACGTTTCAGGCAGAGACTTCCAGGCAAAAAGGGGACATGAGAAGATGCCTCCTTTCCCAGCTGGTGTCCTGTTGTGGACTAAATGTCACCAAGAGGCTCACGTATCACTTACGGGACTTGCTGCAAGAACTCATCAGAACCTGGGTGCACGCGTAAGGCAAGTTCTCCTTCGCAAAGCGTAAATAATTCCATGAGATTACAGAATTTGAGAGCTCTCTTTTTTGTTAAAAAGGAAACAGAAGGGTTGCAAGACAGCTGGGGAGCACGTGACCAGCGACGGGTCCTCATGCTGCCAGGAAGACCGCTCAGTTCTCCCTGTGCTGCACCAGCAGGGAAGGGCAGACTTTCTGCACACAGCCTTCCCACAGGGCTACAGCGTGGCACCTCACTGGGACAACCCCTGTGTCCCACGGGGTGGACCAAGACCATCGACTGCATCCAAAGGGACGGCAGACGGTGGAGCTGCGCCCTTCGGGCACCACAGCTGAACCACCCACTGCTCTGAGCACCCTGCAGCTGAGACCTGCCAACAGCTGCCAGCTCTGGAGTCCCCACCGCTGCCGCGGCCCCAGCTGCTCTGCCCGGTCCCATGCTCTGAGCTCCTCACTTTTCGAAGCACCACGAACAGCTGGGTTCCCCCAGGACCTTACAAGCAGGAGGTGACCGCTCCACCCTCCTGCCCTAGATCACTGAGCACCAGCCTGGGCTGTTTCCTGTGCTGTCCAGGACTAGAATTAGGTCACTACAGAGCTCTCCTGAACACACAGACATTAAACCTCAAACTCTGTAAATGTCAGCGCTCTTCTGACACGTTCTCGAGCTGGCAACGGCAAGGTTACCCAGCCCCCTCTGACGTGCGCGGTGTCAGATCAGTTGGTGCAAGAAAGCGACCGCATCCACGAGCCTCCTCGGACACCTTGGGCCGGCTGTCCATGCCAACCCTCCTACTACAGTGCCTGCTTCCTCCAGCACCGAGCACAAAGAGGCAGCTTCTCCCAGCTCCTTCTCTCGTGCCAGGTACCACAGCAGTCCTGGGTAGCTGCAGGCTGAAAAAGAATGGAAAAATCTCCCTCATTTCTCACCTCTGAGTCAGAGCATGCTCAGAAGACAAAGATGTTTGGAGAATTTAGCTGCCAAATTCTAACAGGGTCGGACTCATGAATGCAAAGACCTTCCAAAGGCTTATAAATCGCTTCTGTCCCGAAAGCTTTTCCACAGGAAGAGCAGAAGACACATTCCTGCACCAACATGCTACAATAGGAGGCATGATTTACTGCACAGCAGCAGGGTTATTTTGCGTGTGTTTTCTGGATGCTTTGATCTCAAACAGAAGGAAGACAATCATTTTTATTACAAAAGCTTTGCAAAACTAAAATACAATAAAAACAGATAGAAAGGTGGAATGCAATGCTTCCTAGCTTTAACACCTGGAAGTTGCCCAAGTTCAAATCCAAGCTGGTCAGCAGGGCTGTTACTATAACCCTTGCTGAGAAACAGGTACCTCCAACACCTCCCAGCGCAAGTGTCCAAGATAACTGGGTGCAACACCCTCCGGCACGTGCCCAGGGATCTGACTTCACTCTGCAGGCAGCTGCAGAAGCCCATACTACAACCAGCTTAGGCTTGGGCAAGTAACCAACAGCACTAGTGTGAAACAACCCAAAGAGCTGAAGTGTGACAAGCAATCAAAGTATTTTTTTTGCCAGGAATGATCCAGCAAACTTTACAGTAGATAAGAGAAGTAGCTCTGTCCCCCCCAGCTTCCCTGCTCTGGGGTCCCTTTGCTGCAGGAGAGCGAGCTCTGGGGGCAGGACATCAGAGACTCACCATGCCCAGTGTGCAGGAGAATTCACCCAGGAAGTCATGCTCATACAGCTGCATGCTCGACTTGTCCTGGTCAAACAGAGCAAACTTGAGCTTCTGCACTTCTTCAAAGTGATAGTCGACAACAAACTTCTTGGAGAAAGCTGGGTTGAGGTTGTTCACTGCTGTCTCTGTCCTGTCGAGCTGCAAAGAAAAAAAAAAAAGGGGGGCTGAGTGCATCCAGCTTTCCCCCAGCCTCATTCTGGTGATGAGACGGCCCTCAGCATGCACAGACTCCAGGCTCCAGACTGCAAAGATGGTGTGAAAAAGCCCTCACCCTTCTGTCGCTGCTGCTATAAGAACCTGGAGTTTGGACCCCCCTGAGTGAAGGGAAGGGAACTCCCATCGGCTCGGATGTGTTGTTTGGAGGGCTGAAGCTGGCAGGAGAGCTTTTGCTGGCACATTCTGCTCATTTCTGGTATTTCAGCAGTGGCAGGGGTTGCAGTTAGACAGCAGCCCTGGCTCAGACACGCTGCAAGCCTGAGACATGTAATTAACCATCTGACACATGGACTTCGTGTCCACACGCACCCACTGCCATGGAAAACAGTTGGCACTGCTCTCCACGAGGACTTTCCAGAGGGTGATAACCAGGACGCAGCACCCTGCGGAGCAGGCAGAAAGCTGATGGATGCAGTGCCCTCCTCTGAAGCCTCCAAACCCTGCTGCAACACCACACTGGTGGCCACAACCAGCCCCTGGGCTCCCCAAGTCCTGGCTGGCAAAGTGTGACCTGGAGCACCTCAGATTAACTCAAAGCACTGATTTTCAGCCTCGATAACTGAATGCTGAGGGTGACGGGAACCTTCAGAGAAGCTACAACTGCCCAAATGCCCATGAAGGAAACTGGGCACTGAGAAGCCACACCTCTGCCCCCAGCCCCTGCACGTGCACGTCCCGGCAGCTTCAGGTGCATCCTCCCCGATCCTCCACGCAGCGGCTGTACAGCAAGCACCTCGGGAAGCAGCATCCCACGAATGGAGATGGTTCCCCTCCCATTGGGTCACTACTGAAGGTCTCCTGGAGCCACAAGGTCTCGTCCCACCTATACACAGCTTCCTGCAAGCAAACCACTGCGCTAAGGAGCAATGTGCACCGTGGGCTGCGGGAGCTGATTGCAGAGCAGTGAGCAGACTGAACCTCACTTCGGTGTCATCACCTCTGCACTGTCCTTCCACACAATACGCTGAATATTTTGCCCTGTGCTGGCACCACAGACTGCAGGACGGATGGATGTCTGCCAGAGCAGCAGAGCCAGAAATAAATACATCCTGGCAGGAAAAAAAAAAAAAAAACAAAAAAAAAAACCCACATACCTCTTAGTCCCAATGAATCTCATTCAGCACAGGAGAGAGGTTTTGGAGGGACTGTGTAGAAATGTGGTAAGTTTGCTATATATAACAAGTATTGCAGTATTTTTAAAGTTGGTCGCTTACTCTGTCTTAATTGCCAGGAAAAGGGTAAAGTAAACGCTGTATTCTCAAAATAGCCGCCTGCCACACCCTCTGGGAGATGGGAATCGAAAGCACCGACATGAGTGGGCTGCACACCAGCCAGGGCAATGCAGCTTCACACAGATCCTTCCCTCTCTGCCACCACCCCAGCTTTTTTTTTTTTTTGGTCTTGGTAAACAGTTTTTATCTCAACCTGCGAGTTCTATTTTGTTTACACTTCTCTCCCTCATCGCACTGAGCCAGGAGTGAGCGAACGGCTGCGCGGTGCTGAGCTGCCTGCCGAGATAAACCGCAGCGCCCAGCGAAGGGGAAGGGAAACCCAGTCGACGTGTGTTGTGTTCACCCTTACGGAGATGCCTGAACTTCTCCAGCGCCTGGGAGATGCTCTTCCAAGGGGCAGTGAACACGGGACGGACAGCACGTGGGAGCAGAGACATCCTAGGAGCCCCAGTCCGGCAGCTGATGGCCTCCATACCCCTCTGAGACGCAGCAGTGCGGGAGACGAGAGCTGTCCAGGCTCAGGAAGGAGGGATGACTCAGAGTGGCACAACAGCGAGGGCACAGCTGAGTCACAGGCCAGGTCTGTCCTGGCTCCTGCAAGATGATGTCACCAGGCAGAACACATTACCCATCTTTAAGTCACTTCTGGTCCTGTGCTTTTTGTCTCTCCCTCCACCACCCCCTCCAAGGCTGATTCATGAACATTTTTTAATTCCTCTTCAGCTCGGTGAGACAAAATAATTGTATTTGGGAACAGATGTGACAGCTGGAAGAACAGAAGCCCTGTTGTCGGCGCTAGAAGGTGCCGCAGCCGCCTCTGACAGTTACTCTCTGTGCGCTGCTACCGCAACGTAGGGCCACAGGAAGGTTTGGGTGCTGGCGATGTCCACAGTGCGATGGCGGCTTGGGGCCAGCCTCATCCTGCTGCACATGGGCACCAGGAGTGGCTTGGGCCATGCGCTGACCTCTGCTGAAAGCGCGGCCGCGGAGCATCGAGCAATCTGCTGCCCAAGGCCGGCTTCCAGCACCTATCTTGCCAATTAGAAAGACGCCAAAAATAGGAGAAGAAGAGGGAAAAAAAAACAAAACCACACATTTGTATTGTAAAAGAAGCTTTGGAATCAGAACTGCTGGACTGAGATGTTACTGACAGCAAAAGAGGAATTCCTGAAAAGCATAATCAGGTCAAAGGGATGACATCTGCCAGGACTGGAAAGCTCATTAATCTCATCCAAGCTGCTGAGCAAAGTGAACTGCAGACCATGGCAGAGGTGAGGTCTGCCCCTACAGTCTGCCCATGACATCGAGACCAGCTGCAGGACACCTTAGCTGATGCCCAATGCCTCACCATTGCCTTGGCTCAGGCTGCCCCATCAGTCCGAGCATCAGAAAAATGAGACCACCTAATTTCCTGGGAATTGGGACTTTTTGGTTGCACTTTGGTGATTTAATGCCCCTCAGCTGCTCATCTGGTGCTGTGCTGACCAGCCCTAAATCCAACGCCAGCGGCTGCATCCATCCATCGCATCCCCAGGCACTGCTTACCAGATCCCTCCCGGACAAACCGAAAAGAGGCCTTGCGCTGTCTAACTACAGTTGCACTCATAAGATGAAATCCACGTGTTTTTCTGCAGGCATTTTAGCCCAGAGCCTTCTCCTCTGCAGCCAAAAGATATTTCCTAGGCACAGAGCAAAATGTTCTTGCACAGACAAGTCTGAGTTCAAGGCAACACAGGCAACACCCTGCCCAGCAAGGACTGCCACAGAAGGTAACGACAACTACATTTTCTCCACGTGAGGTGCTGAACAGTCAACAAAACACCACGAAAACCACCTTTGGGAGTTCCTGGTCCACTTTGTGCACACCTCAATTGCAAAACCAGTCTGAGAAGTACATCTGTGTGGGAGACCCACCCAAGCAAAACCTCACGCTGATGCAGTAACACTGCTGACGGTGACCTCAGTCACTACCAGCCAACTCTAAAGCCAATTTGGGCACCTCTGGATGAACCACAGCACGTCAGCGTGCACATGTGCAGTCCCCAGCGCGGCTTGTAGCGGGGTACATACCCCTGTGCCACTTCCAGCAGGAGGGGGCATCACATCCAGCTGGGAAGCAGACTTTGGGGATCAGGCCAACATTTCTCTTCTGCTATGAACCAACCCAGACAGCCGCTGAGGGTGAATTCCCTCCCCTTCCACTAGGCTGGTCAGCAGCAGCCTCAGCCTGTTGAAGCGGGCGGCTGGCAAGAACCCCCAGGACCCAAGAAACAGCTGATATCAGCTCACCCTGAAACACGCCTGGTCCCAAGCAGGACCTCACTCTAACTGTCCTGCAGGATCAGCACTGCAGACATCCAGATCTGAAGCACTCCCAGTTTACTGCACAACGAGAAGTGACTGGGACCAGTTCTTACGTGGCAAGATCGCCTCAAGCCCACCACGCGCCTTGCCTGGAGTTGCTATTTCGGGCTCTGCAACTAAGCCTAGCCTGTTGTCGTTACACCTGTTGGCACAAAATGACAAAGAACGGCTGCAAAACCAGGCACCTGTGCACAGCCTTGGGACGACGGAGAGGTTTCCACCTCTGCCAAGGAGGGCAGCTCATGGGAGGAACGAGGACCAGCCTTGCAGAGGAGACTCCTCCGAAGACTTCACTCCTCTCCTGCAGCACGTTTCTACAAGCTTTGTGTGGGAGTGCTGAAGCGCCTTTCGCACATGTGGCCCCATGCAGCAGCTCACTGCAGCCCCCCAGGCTGCCAAGAAGCTCCTGGTTCAGTGTAGAAAAGCCCAAACCCAACACCATGCTCTGCTGCAACTTCAGGGGGCTGCCACGCACCGTGGCACTGCAGGGAGCAGCACCTGGAGGTACGGCATGTCCTGGTCAAGAGATAAGGTGGCGACGGACAGGACCTGCAGAACCTCAGGGAGCTTTTAAGCTCCCACAGACCCCAGTGTAAGCTCATTTGGGAATTTACGGCTTGCTGTTAAAAGCACCTTATGAAAGCCCTTATCGCAGGACTCCTGCGCCAGACTCTGGCCAGGTCCTGAGCACAGAGCAAAGGAAAAGATAAAGATGCTGGAAGAAATGTTAATCCAGCTTGATCCAACCACGAGTAACACAGAGGCTCCGCTCTGGCAAGAAATCAGGGTCTGTCCTCTCTTATTTGTCCACCTCGAGAACCTGTCAACAGAGCAAAGCACAGGACTGCTCCTTTCCTAAGGATCACACAACATTTCCTGCACACCCATGGACAGGATGGTTTCTGTGATACCCCTGCCTCGCCTTGGTCGGCGTGGCGGTGCTCCTGGGGTCCCAAGCCCAGGCAGAGCCCAGCCCCACCAGGACACACCGAGGACACAGGTCGCTCTGTCCCCAGCCCGGCTGCCACCAGAGGGAAGCCTGGTCAGGAGGCCAGGTGGTTTCCAAGTGCGCTGAGAAACCAAGGAACCAGCTCAGCCTCCTTTGTGGGGTACACATGCCACCTTCAGCACCGTGCCCAAAACACAAGTGTCACTTTGAGCCATCAGCAGACCACAGGAGGTGGAAATCCACGCAGCTTCAAGGCTTACCTCCACCCATTTTCCGTTGACTTCCATGAACAGGACGCAGAAGGGGTCGGACTTGGAAGTGACATCCCTGTCCAGGAGGTTTTGGCCGCAGACGGACAACTCGACTTTGCAGACGCAGTACGGGGAGCCGATGGGCCCCGCTGGCGAGGGCGTCCCGGTGTACGCCATGGGCTCCAGCAGCAGCAGCAGCTCCAGGCAGTCTGTGGGACACAGAGAAAGGAGAAAAGCCTCAGGGCAAGCAGAAGGGCAGGCGACAGCACAGCAAACGCTCGACACAGCTGGTGACAGGGCGTTCCTGGCCAGCCCTGCCCAGCCACCGTCCCCACACGGACACCTCACAGGGCGTCCTGAGTGGGAGCCCAGCACAGCAACGACAGCCTGCCCTGGCTTTGCTCCACAAACAACAGGTTTTCAGGGAAAGGGGACGTCCTCTGTTTGCCTCTTAGAGAGCAGGAAGAAACGAGAGCTGGCAGAGGGCAGTGGGTCCAGCTGTCGTGGCCATCACCTTTGCCTATGGACAGGTTTGTTGACAGGGCATCTCACCACTGCTGGTCTCCCTCCTCATCCTCACCATCCCACCCTCCTCCCTCACTGCACTCTCAGTGACCGATGACTTCCAGTGTCCCAAGCAACCTGTGATTTCTCCAAGTGCTAAGCAGTACCAAGGGGGAGTGAGACCAGCACAGTCCGCAGCAAAAAGGACTGGAAAGAGGACAGGGAGAGGAAATATAGTAAGCCACGGGAAGCGGTGGGAAGGCAAGGCAAGGCATGCAGAACACCAGCACATGTGGGCTAATACAAGGAGAAGAGACTGAGCTCGTCTAACCAGCCCGTGCTGCGGCAGGTTCATGGCAAAGCAGCAGGGACGATGTCCCCTCCTACACGCCCCACCTCCATGTCATCGGGGCACGCAGCAGCCTCAGGCACGCACCCACGCCTTGGGTACACAAGCCCTGTGGCTGTGGGCTGGTGAGAGAGGCCTCCCGGCCCAGCAGGGAGCTGGTTGTGCAGGGAAAGAGAGATGAGACATACAGCAGCGGTGCATGTGGCTGCCTGCAGGACCCCCAAGCAGGACGCCTGCGGCCCCCCCGTGACAACCACCGTATGACCTGCCGCGTGGGGCGAGCTACAGGGCCCAGATGAAAACTCGTTTGTTATAGGAGCTTACCAGAAGCCAGCAATCAAAGGTACTTCATAGAGATAAATGTGACCTTTACACCATTCTTAATGCAACAACTACAGCCACACGGCAGTTTTGCTTTCTGATGTGCTGTCCACTTGTGAAAAACATACAGAGAGGGAAGAGAGGAAAGGGAAGAAAGAGAGAAGAAGCGGTGTTTTCAGAGGAAGTTAAACTAATAAACGTTTATGGCCAGGGTTGCTATCGGAGGGACAGCTCTGCCCATCAGCTGGTTCGATATCGTTGTCAAGAGTGGCTCCTGGCTCACCTGCGTTACCTCAGCACTTCAAACACCACCTTCCTCCTCTCTGATAAACCATCCACCTGGCGTGGAAACCACCTCTCCGAACAGCCACCACGTCCCTCCTCCTCGTAGACCTTGCTCCCCTGTTCTCAAAACACCTGTTCCCAATTCCCAGCAATGAGGAACCCTCATCTGCATGACCTCGAGGAGAAACACCCACCTGGTTCTTAAAACACCACCAGCAAAGGGTGGAAGCAGTCCTCTTGGCCCCTCCACCCCGAAGCCCTGGCTGCCCGCAGGCACTACCTGCCTGCTCCTCTCCAAGCCCACGCTGCCAGCTGCAGCTAAAACAAAGATTTTTTTGACTTTAAGACACAGATCATGCAATGGATGTCTTAAAATAGCCAGGCCTGTTCTATTTATGCTGCTGTCTGCTGCCGCTGCCTTCAAAAAGCAAACCCAGGGCAGCTGCGCTAGCGTGGACAGGGTCCTGCCAGAGCAGGGAGATCTGGGTTGGCTTTTTCCATCTCCCCTTCCCCCAAATCTCATCACTGCCTCACACAAAGCAGAGGCAGCGAATGACTCACTGGTAAAAGCTTTTCCCAGGGCTGGCTGCCACCAAAACATCCTTTGAGTGCGCTGCACATCGCTTGCGCTCCAGCCCTGCCGAGCCTCCAGGATCTCGTGGCCAAAGCATCCACGGGGAAGGGGAATGGAGGCTGGCGGGACCTGCTCCCCGTGCCTGGAATCAGGGACTGGGACACGCAGCTCTCCATCCTGCCCACGGGCCGTGTCAGCAACCTGGTGCCACGGCACAGGTGTGCAGCACAGAACTCCCCAGGAAGGCAAAAGGCAGCAGGAAGGTGCCACCAGCCCTTCACCCACAATCCCAACAAAGATGGTTTTTCCATCAAGGAGCTGCTGACCCAGCCAACTTGTCCAAGAGCTGGGTGGCTCTCCTCCATCACCCAGCAGCTCCGGTCCCTCCGGACATGCCAGGGTGCCTGACAGAAAAATGTCATTGTCCCAGCCAGGTTGGTCCCCCAACAATTCACCGCGCACCCATGGAAATGCCAACGATCACGTCAAGAGATGGGGAAGGAGCCAAAAGTCCGTGACCCTGCAGCAGGTCATGGACACGTCTGCGGGTCCCACCATCGCCTGTCCAGCCCTGGGAGCAGTCACGGCTCCAGGCAGGGGCACATGGGGAAGAAAAGGGTCTTTGTCCCCCTGCTGTGGCACATGCCCCTGGGCTGGGCGATGGCACACATCAGTGCCTTCCCCGGGGCGACGTGATGCTTTGAGCTCAGGGGAAGCGGAGCTGGCACCAGAGCCGGCTCCCCATCATCTGTATTCCTGTCTCTCCTCCTTTTTTTGTTCTGTCTCTCCGCATTTGCCGCCCTAAATGAAGTCCTCCGACTCACTTGGCACCCGCAGCCAAACACTCCCCTAACGCACCATCAGTTGCCAGCCCTGTGCTTATCATGCAGCCGCGTGGCTTCCAAACGCGCGCCTGGCCCCCCGCAGAGCGGGCCCGGGCCAGCGGGGTGCGCGTCCACCCTGTCCCTCGCCCCAATTCCCACCTTCAAGTCACACCTTGGGAACACACCAGGGTGTCTCTGACATCCGACACTGGCCACCGCACATGCCTGAGCATGAGTCCTAAGAACAGGGTGGAGGGACATGTTCCCCAGACCCTTTGTGCATTCACACAATTCCCACAAACCCAGCAATTCACACCTCGAGGACCTCCCGAGCTGGACACATCCCTGCACATCCCTGCGTTTTCCTACAGGACTGTGTCCCCCTTAGGCTGCTCTGCATCCACAACGCCCCGCAGCAAGGGGCTCGCTGCCCACGGGCTCGCACGAGCGCTGCGGTCACCCAGAACGCAGGAGATGAGCGCTGGGGAGCCCCAGAGCAATGCACACACGTCCTGCCCTCCTCCTTCTCCCCCTCCTTCTCCCTCTTCCTCCCCCTCCTCCTCTTCCTGCTTCCTCCTCCTCCTCCTTCCTTCTTTTCCTTCTCCTCCTTCCTCTTACTCGACCTTTCCCCTCCTCCTTCTTCCTCCTCCTCCCCCAGAAGAGAAGCCCAGTGAGAAGCACGGCTCACCAGCCACATGTTAAGCACTAGCAGAAAATAAAAGAGAAAGGAAAAAAGCCACCCAAGCCCTCCCACCAGGTCAGAGTTTGCATGACTAAAGGAAACAGATGTGCTGTTTTCAGGGAAGCAGAACTTATTTTCACCAGGCGCATTTACAGCGGCTCCAGAAGCACCAGATTCACGGGACGTCCCCCCAGGTCCCCCCTGGAAGCCTCTTCCCTTTCTTGGGAAGAGCATTGAGCTCTGCAAGGCTCCACAGAAGCCACCCGTGCGTCAGTTTACCCGGGCAGGCGGCTCCCCTGCAGCTGGCTACAATGGGAGCAGCACGTTCCTGTTCTGGAAAACAGGAGAGATGGAGCCACGCAGGTAGCGCTGGGTTCACGCAGAGGACGTGCCCGAGCTCCCTCCCGTAAGCAAATTTGGTCACCACCAGGATTACTTTGCAAAGCAAAACTGTTTGCCGTTCTGACTCGCCCAGGCATCACTGAGGACTCACCAGCCTGCGCCTGGTGCCTGTCACAGCCCTGCTGCCCTCACGTGCAACGAGTCACACGGGGCACCCTCCCCTCCACTGGGCTCCCTGCAAAGCCCCCTGCTGCCACCAGCCCAGCGCAAGCACAGCCGCACAGCCACTCCGGCCACACTGCCCGTGATCAGCGTGCCACCTCCTGAACCAGCCCTTCCTGATGGAAACCGTCCCTCACGTCGCTTCGCCGGGCTATTGCTGCTCGCACTGCTGCTGCAAAATCCCACCTCCAGCTAGCTGTGACAAAGGCTGGTGGCCAGGGGACAGCTCTGCTGTGCCCACGGGGCGACCCTGAGCACACCTCACCCTTCCTTCATTCCCCTCCTGCCCTTTGCCTTGTTAGTCCGACTGCGGCGGAGGGAGGAGGCCTCCCCATGGCGGTGTCACTGAGCTGCAAGCCTCTGCTGAGGTGCTGGGGACCTGCTCAGGGTGAGGGGACGCTTCCAGCCCTGCCTCTGGCCACCAGCTGGCTCACAGTGCCCGGCTCCCGATGCTCTGACGCTGAGCAGATGGCAGCAGCGCTTCCCACGCCGTGCCCCCAAGCACGGCCAGGCTCGGCCTCATCCAAAATCACCCAAAAAAACAATGCAGAAGCACAGCCAGGAGCTGCGGCAGCCTCTGCAGATGTCAAGCACGGACCCAACGCCTCCAGCTGCCTCTCTGCCATCCCCACGCGCGGAGGAGCCAGCTCATGGCGAAGGACCACCCGACCCCGGCCTCGCTCGCAGGCGCGTTTGGCCAAGACACACCACGGCAGCTATACGCTTTCACTCGGATGCAGGCTTCCTCTTGGGCTCAATTTAGGGAAATCTGTGATTTAGGGCAGAAAATATTGTGATGTCACTGTGAATCCTGGAGATGGCACTGAACCCCCCGCAGGCTGCGTTTAATGAGGAGCCAACGCAGAAGACAAATCCCATGGCCGGGACCCTCGGGGGCAATAAGCCAGGAAATGCCACCGGGGGGGAGAAGGTGCACGGGGACCCAGGCGGGCTTTAACTGCAGCCACCACACTGAAGCATTCCCATCCCATAAATGTGTGAGGAGGAAACTGTTTCTTCCTTCTGTACCCAGCACACTTAGTGTATCCTGACTATCTGTCTTTTTAGAGGCTTATCTAACGCATTAAACCCAAAAATCTGTTTCTCTGAATATTAATTGAATTCCTATTTCCAGCCAACTCAAAGGAGAGGGAAAAAGACCACCACTTCAGCAATGAGAAACGTTCTTAAGCATCTTCTAATGTCACTGCAGCCCCTGGATCCCCCCATCCCATAGAATCACAGAACGGTTGGGTTGGAAGGGACCTTAAAGATCCCCCAGTTCAACCTCCCGCCGTGCAGGAGCAGAGATTCAGGCAGCATAGGACCTGTGGCCGTGGCAGAACAAGGTTTCCCAGCAAGCCCCCAGCAGCAGTAACGGGAACCAGGGCAGGTGACATTTCCACCACCCTGCACATCCCCAGCATCCCTGTGACCGAGGCGTCCTACCCCGACCACCACAGTCCTCCTGTCCCTGCATCCAGTACGGACACAGCCGGGGCACGCGCTGGGTGTTTGCTGAGCAGCCAGAACCTCAAAGCCCGATGCTATAAATAAGCCTTAATTAAGTTTTGTGCAACGCTCGTTCACACTGGCACGCCGTCACCAAGCCACAGAGACGCTGGGGACAGAAACCACGAGGAGGGGGCAGCGACAGAGGCTGCACCGGCGATGTCCCCGCGGCCGGAGCTCAGCCCCATGCTGCACACGGGCGATGCTGCCCAGAGCCCATCTTCTCCTAAAGGATTTCATCCCACCCGCCTGCTGCGCTGCCAGGCTGGCACCCGGCGCACGAAGCTTCATCCTGACGGGGACACAGAACCCCGGATAAATTCTCAGCTCCTTTCCAACAGCTTTAGAAACCACTGGAGGGAATATCAGCCCTGCTTTAAATGGTCGCATGGCACTGGGCTTGCTGTTCTGCAGCAAAACTTGCGTTCCCAGCCCTGATTTGCTCTGATTTGTAAAACAAGCCCCGCGATGCCTGGTGTTTCTTCTCAAATCCTTTGCTTCTAGAATCGCGTGCTCACAGACAACCCAGAAAATCTGGCAGTTTCCAACCCTGAAGTCCCCCAAAAAGCATTATTGCTGGATACCAAGCTTGCTTTTTTTTTTTTTTTTTTCCTGATGCTTTAACACCATTGTTGTGACTGCAGAACATGGTCCCCAGCTCACCTGAGCTCCTGGGAATTGCCTTTCCCTCTGCTCCTGCAATCAAACAAACAGCCCCAGGGCCAGGAGACTGACCCCAAGCCACAGAAAAGGATGACTCAGGTCCCTCCATCAATGTTTTACAGCAGTTTCAAAGACAAACCATACAGTGGTTTATTTTGTTTGTTTGTTTTCCAAGGGGGAAAAGTGCTTGGTTCTTTTTTTCATGGTTTTGTCATTTGGCGCCTGCCAGGACTGCTTTCAAACACCCAGTGCCAAAATCGCCTTTCCTCCTCCTTCCCCCAACCCTGATGGAAACCCAAGGCTCCCCAAAACGAGCTCCCTGTGCGAGCTGGCAGCCCAGGCTGGGACAGCAGGGCCCAGGTGCTGCTCTCCCATCTCAATTCTCCTGGTGTTACATTCTCAGCGCTGAGACTCCCCAAACCCCGAAAGGCAAACAAAGCCAACACAACTCCAGTACGGAACAGGGCAGACTGGTAAACCATGGGGAGCTAAGGGCTGCTCCAGCACTGCGCGACTCCTCCAGTTTGGGGCGAGAGCCACATCAGTGGGGGACGATGTTGTGCCAGGTGGCACTCGCAGAGCACTGACACATCCCACCGCACTGACACCGCGAGCACCGTGTGCCAGTGAGATTTTCTGTGGTGCAAACCCCGTGCAGGGGGTCTGCCCCCCCACACACACACCCCGGAGCAGGGGGGACCCCGGGGCTGCGCGGTGATACGGCTCTCCGTGATCTCGTTTTTCTCTCCGCCACCCAGCCGAGCTCAGCAGGGAGAGGTGCCCCGGCGGGGCTCGCAGGCTCCAGCCCCGAGCTGCAGCAGGAGTGGCTCCAGGATCTCTGGTCCACCCAGCACAATTCGGGTGACAGCTGGCCCCTAACAAAACACTCCCGACCTCTGAGAAAGCCCCAGCGCCGACCCTGCTGTCGGCAATCCCTCGATGGTTTCTCTCCACCAGCCGCCCCCCAGCTCCCGGTCCGGGCGATGGATGCCGCGAGGCGCTGCGGGGCCGGTAGCAGCTCCGCCTGGCTCTGCTCCGGGTCCCCAGCGAGGACCGAGCCGAAGCCCGGCTCCACGGGGACCTCCCCAACCCCTCCGTGCCCACCGGCTCGGGCTGGGCGAGCCGGCAGCGAGCTCTGGGGTGCGGGACATGGGGTTTGCTGCTCCCCCGGGGCTGATGTCCCGGGACTTGTGGCAGCCGGGGAGCAGCGGGCAGGGGTCGGGCAGGGGTCGGAGCGGCGGGGACCACTCACATTGAGGCCTGAGGGCTCGAGGGCAGGGAACGCCGCTGCTCCACGTCCACAGCGCGCAAGCCAGGGAGCAACAGGCGCTCTGCCCAGCCGGGAGCGCGCAGCGAGAAAACAAGGGGAAA
>VXAV01005225.1:61714-91667 GCA_013399715.1 Alectura lathami
AGCGCTGACCTGGCGCTGCCGGGGTGCCAGATGTTGCGGGGATGGAGATAGGGCAACCGGCCTGGAGCCTCCCTTTGGGGCTTCGGGTGGAAAGAGTCGCCTCTGTGCTGCGCTCTTCGCTGGGGGCTTTGCTCCCACCCCTAAAGACCGCGGCCAGCAAGAGCAGTCCCAGCTCCCGCTGTCCTGCAGCTTCCACCCGTGACGCCAGGGGAGTTTCAGGGCAGCGGGGCAGTTTCCCCGCCGATGCCGTCCCTCGGTCCTCCAGAACCGAGCACACCCCAAAAATTCTGCGGGTGTCCGGAAGGCGGGTGAGGAGCTGCCCCGCCACCTCCGCCGGTGTCCCCGCCGCGTCCCTCCGGAGGCAGAGGCCGGGGCCGCCCTCCAGCAGCGTTTGCTCGCAGCCCCGTGCCCATTTCTGAAGATCTGCTCTCGAGGGGCAGCCCCCTCCCCGCTGCCGATCCGCTGGGGCGGGGCGGCCCGGAGGCACCGGGGACCGATCGTGTTGTTGTGCTTCGGCTGTAACTCGGCGCAAAGCTCAGTTGCTCGAAATGCAAGGGAAATGACCCTAGGAACTACACCGAGGGGCCCAAAGCAGCCGATCGAGCAGCCGGCTGCTTCCCGTGCGTGGGGCTTTGCTGACACCTGGCGTTCCGGGAGCGATGTCGCTCCCATTTGGGGTGACAGCCGGCAGGCTGATGGCTGCGAGGATCGGGGAGCTGATGGGGAATTTTGGGGTGAACCCGAGAGCTGCAGGGGGGCACAGAGCTCTCACAGGCACGTTGTGGTGTCTCGAGTCAAGAGGAGTGCTGCAGTGACAGTCTCAGCACGCCTCATGCTGCTACAGCCCCATGGCATCCCCAAGTTCAGGAGTCAGGGAGCTGTGAAATGACAGGCTTTGTTTATTTCTGCATACTGCACTTCACTGCGAGGGAGAACGTCCAACACAGCCTGGCGCAAAGGGTCAGCACCCCAGAGCCAGAGAACAAAAGCCCTGCACAGATCCAGGTGGCACTCATGGCTGTTCACAGCACATTTCTGCCATCAGAGCAAGGAGAAAACACGATGTGCGAGAAGGAATGTTTTGCAATGGTAAAAGAGGAAAATCAATTATCACGACACCCGAACAAATTCAAACGCAGGAGTGCATCAGGGCGATGCCCAGCAGAGCTGGACCAGCACAAGGCTGCGGCGGTGGCTGCTACAAAATGGCCATGGCGGGGTGCGCTGAGGAGCACCAGCACGCTGCTGCGCACAGAGCAAACCTCATTATTTATGAGGCACGGTGCTCGTGGTACTCAGTCCTGCTAAAATGATGTTGAAAATGCAGGGAAATGGCTGTTCAGCTCGCAGCCTGGGCTGCAACGGCTCTCGCTGGGGTCTCTGCCCACCCTCCTGCGTTCCCCCACCCGAGAGCAGCCCAGCAAGCAAAGCCGCGAGGAACAGAGGCACCGAGACCCCTCGCTGCACGGGACCGCGCTGCCTTTGTGCCACGCTGCTCCCCCAACAGGCACCCGAAAGGTTTGCATCTGTAACCTAGGGCCGAGAGTACAACACGAAAACGAACGCCACATTTGCTGAAGCTTATACTTAAACACCGTAATTTAAATCTCAGAGCCTTGGCTACTTTAACGAACCATGGCCCAATAAGGAATTTCACTATCATTTTTCTTTGTTGTGGCTTTATGCTGATCTCTCAGCAAGGCCAGCGACTCCTCTGGGAGTGACAGGCAGCGCCAGTCCCACCTCACCCCAATGCCTGCCCTGCCCAAATCCCAGGCAAATGCTGCTGTAAACAAAATTCCATAAACTCACCACCAGGATTAAATATTTACAGCACAAACACATAAGGAAAACATTATAAGAGAAGTTAATAAATAATGAGAATGACGTTGCTGCAGCGCACGCGAGGGGCAGCCGGGGGCTGTCTCCTCTGCAGAGCAGCCAGCCCGGTGCTTGGGATCTTCTCCCTCCGGTGCCCACGGGTCCAGCAGCACTCACGGCCAGGCTGTGGGCTGCAGCAGCTCAAACTACCCCACCCCTCAAAGAAACTAGTGCAGCTGGGTCAACCGAGAATGCAGCAAGGCTCTGGAAAAGCCCACAGGAAAGGAGGCAGCAGTGCACATCCTTACGCAGAGTAGTCACAGCTTTCTTACAAATTGCTTCATGGCCTCAGCACTTCAAGTTTGCTCGCTGACGTGCACTTTGCTCGCTGACGTGCACGGTGCCATCAGCCCTTCCGTGCTGTTGCAGTGCAGACGCAGACCACTGCTGGACAGTGATGTGAAACTGCCAGAGCGCTGAAGGTTCTGCCAGGACACTGAGGCAATTCTGCATGAGGAGGAGCCTGCGACGAAGCAAACAGCAACACATCTTGCAGTCTTCAGAGGTATTTCACAGAGAGCTGTACACCATTTTCAAACAGGTCCTTCCAGTGCATTTGCAGCTGTGCCAACAGTCTGCAGTTCTGTCAAACTTTTACATCCTCTCCCGTTCATCCTTCTGTTGGAACATCCTGCAGGTGTTGTGATCTTGATTAAAGATCAGGAGAATATTCTGCTGGTATTCTGAAAGCGTGATCATGAAGCAAGCTGCAGTGTTGGTACACCAAGAACACTGCCTGCTCAGCAGCAGCTCTTCAGCCTTTTAGTTCTTCTGTGCAGTAAAATTCACAATAAACAAAACACACCTAAGTGCTCCCACGTGGTTCAGTGCAATGAAGGAAGACATCATGGTACAAGCTTTAACTGGAAGAATCCCTGGGTTCTTCAAAACCCCTTTTAGTGCAATTTTTGAGGTCAATGGGACGCAGAGAGCAACTCCTAGTCCGGTGAGGGCTCCTCTTTGCTAACAGAAGGAGAAGCACAGTCTTGGGTCTTGGCTCGTCAAATTCGCGGCGAGGCGCTTGGGCACCGGATTGTCCCACAGCCTGCAACAACAGCAAAGTGTCACTGCAAGAGCTGGCGTGGCGGGCCAGGAGGTGGCAAGCCCAACACAGGGGCCAGCTGGAAAAGGCAGCTTTGGGTTTTCATCAAAGCTGGTCCAAAAGTGGGGCAGGAGCGAGGTACAGCTGTGACACCTGCTCACCTCACAAGCCGAATTCCCGGGCACTTGACAAGTTCCTCTGCTAGCTTCGTAGCACCGCAGGCACCGATGCGATTTTTCTCCAGGCTGATTTAAAAACAAAACGAGAGCTTTAAAAAGCAAAACCAAATCAAGAGTGGGAAACAGCAGAACTGGCTCTTTTCTCCTGCCTAAGAAGAGCCATGCTTTTGCACAAGCACAGCAATGCTCACAGCTGACATCAGCCTCATCCTGACGACCCTTTCTGTACAAGAAGCATGCACTGCTGCCCACGGCCTCCTTCCAGCAGTAGGACTTGTAAGCCGTGCACCACCCAGGCAAGGCAGCTCTCGGCATATGCCGCAGGCTGGGTGAGCACTGGGTGGCAGAAGCCTGTCTGTCTGCTGCTCCTAGCTCTCATCCTGCAGCAGCACTGTAGGTGAAGGCTCGGCGACACAGATACAAGCCTTCTGGTGTTGCTCTCAGGGCTGTACTCACTCTAACATCTTCAGCTCTTCCATCCCTGGGAGGGCACTGGCCAGCACTTGGGCTCCTCCGTCACCAAGGGCGTTCCAGGACAATCTGAGAGAGACGAGAAGTCCCAGGTGGTGAGTCAGCCAAGGGAGAACTCAGGGAGCAGCAGCAGTGCTGTGATACAAGCCCCTCCCTGATCAGACTTCGCAAGAGTTTTTTGCCCTCCTAGGGCGGGTAAAAATAAATTCCCCTGCTCTACAAAGCTCTCTCAGAGCAGACCCTAAAAGAGCAGGGCAACGGGCAGGCTTGGAAGAGGAGTGTTTCCCTCCATATCCCACTCAGCTCTTCCATTAACTCCCAACAAGGTGCTACCAGTTACACCAGAATTTTTTTTTTTTTTTTTTTTTTTTGCAGTGAATTTAATCAGTTAATAATTCACTAGTAGATTTATCACTAAAAAGTACTGCAGTGGCGTCAATAAATAATTTAGCAGGATCAGAAGCACTGTGGCTAGCAGTAAGAACAGACATCAGACCAAGTGTGACCCACGTGCTGAAGGACCTCCCCACCCGTTCCCACACTCACATTATCTCCTCCATGGCTGGGCATTGTTGGAAGCCGTGGGACAGCGGTTTTGAAGCATCGTCAGTGATTCCACAGAGCTTCAAACTGAAGCAGGGGGGGTGGAAAGAGGGGCACAATGTGCTGGCATCAGAACGGGTGGGGACATGGCACCAGCACCACCTGCTGCACTGCTGCGAAGGCAGCCCAGCAGCATTCGGTGCCCTGGTACTCACTCAATCTTCCTGAGGTGTTCAAAACGCGGCAGTCCCTCGGACAGGGCACGGATGCTTCCCTCCCCGAGGTCATTTTCTGATAAACTGTGAGAACAGTGGGAAAGCTTTGAGTGGCAGCAGGAGAGGCAGGCGTGGTCAGAGAAGACCCACCACCAGAATGTAACTGTGTGTAACAGCAATCAGGGGCTGGAGAGCAGGCGAAGTGAGGACTCCAGACGGCAGGGACAGGCCAGACTGGTACGTGGCAACTCAGGGCCCTGCTTGGTAAACTAAACTCTGAACTACCAGCATCCTAATTCCTTTTATTATCTAACAATATACACATTGCAAACAGCGGTGGCTAAAAGGGTGCAGGAAGAAGAGTTAATTCACACGGCTTCCATTCTTTCCGTTTCAACTTTAGAAGCGCTACAGCTCCCCAGGTTACTGCAGAAAGTAGTTCAGAGGCAGGACCAGCAGAACTTCAGAGTGTTTCCTCTCACCCTATGGAACCTGTCTAGGAGAGGTGGAAGGATTGCCTCCTGTGGGGCCACCCTGAGCCTAGATGCAGCCCTGAGGTTTGTGGGCTGAAATGCCCCCCACCCACAGAGTGACACCAGCCCATATGTTTGGCACCATCGTGAGTGGTCCTGCCAGGACCTACCTTATCTCTTCTAGCAGTGAACATGCCACCAGGGCTCTGGCCAGCTCCATCCCTCCTGCTGGCCCGATGTTGTTGTGCTGCAAGCTAGCAGAAGAAACACAAGCATTGGAGGATCATTTTAGAATAAACTCATCAAGATTCAGTCAAGATTCAAATCAAGATTCCTGCTGCTGCCAGTGTCGCCTGGCCCTCAGGACACGCAGCCCGCTGGCTTTGCCCTGCTCACAGCAGAGGAGCACCATCAGCCAGCTGATGGGAAAGCAGAGGCTGCACGGCACTGCTGGGAGCCTGCCGCCAGCTCTGTGCCCATGGGATCGGCTCGAGACGGTGAGGAACGGCCTTAGGAACAACGAGCTGGTGGGGCCTCATGTCTGCAGGTTTCCCAACACCTTTCCAGTGAAAACAAGAACGTACCCAGAGGACTGAGGCCTCCCACCTCTGGGATTGCTTCTTGTTATGTTGTATGAAGTTATGTTTTGACGATACCTCAGGCAGGATGGAGAGCAAACCACTCTGCTAACTGGGCCCTGCGAGCTCTCGTAGCTCACAGATTTCTTGCTTCACTCCTGTCACACAGTATGAGAAAGCCCAGCATGTACTGGCATCTTTCTAGGGCTCTAACAATCTTTAAAAATGTAATACCACTGAGGTCAGCAGGAAAAATGACTCCGAGGTGCCTGCACTGAATAGTGAGGGGCCACAAAACTGCTTGTATTAATGCTTCCATTACACCAGTATGAGGGGACAGCCAGAAGCACGCAAAGTTTATGTGGTCAAAACCCATCAAAGGGAGTGCTCTACTGCAAATACAGTGCCTGGCTCCTCTCCAAAATCAGTGCTGCAAGGAGATGATGCAAGAAGAGCTGATGTGACACCAGTGATGCCATGGCTTAAGGTAAGAAGTAATGCAGGAGTATGGTTAGTGTTTGATGCAGCTGTGCAGGGTTTCTCAATCCTGAGCCACTGAATGTCTGCACCAGAGCTCAGCGTGCCACTTCAGCCTATGCCTTTTCCCCCTTGCAGTGCCTTCTTTCAGTAGTTCCCGGGATATCCTGCTTTCCTGGAGCAGAGGCTGACACTTACTGCAGGACCTTCAGGCTGCTCATGCGAGGCAGACAGAGGGCAAGTTTCGCTGCTGCCCCATCTCCAAAAGCATTCCTTGACAGTCTGGAAGGGGCAGAAACGAAATGTTAGTGGTGGTGAACTCCAGAGCTTCATTCCTCACCTGTGTGCCACCCACCCTCAGCTGTGGTCCCCATTCCTCACCCATGTGTGCACGGGACTGTGCTGAAAGGAGCTAGTGTCTGCCAGCCGAAGGACACTGGGGGCAGGCAGAAATGACAACGAGGTTTTGTAATCCTGCAGCAGAAGTTAAATAGTGAAGCAAAATCTGCTGTGCTCACACTGTGGTGATGTTTCTGGCTGTCACCTTGATGCTACGACAGTCAGCCAGAGCACTGAACGAGTAACTCAGATTTTCTGTTCCCCATTTTGCTGTAAGACTGGCCTGGCACAGGAGGGGCTGCTGCCCCACAGCCTGTGGAGAGACTCCAGGAGTCCCCAGTGGGCAAGCCACTGGAGCGAGATGCAATTCCACCCTCTGTAAATATCGCTTCCTCCTGCATCCACTGACTCACACTTCTCGGGAGTACGCTGATCTCCCTTGCTGACCGGGCTGGACTTACACCGAAATCACACTTGTTCATATGCGTCTTTAGTCCAGTATGTTGCAGTCTGAAGGCTACATAAATAAGCCCAGCACTGGAATTGGAACAGAGTTGGAACAGAATAATTTCTGATTTTGTTGTTGTTGTTGTTGTTGTTGTTTAATGTGGCATTGGTACGTTCATCCTATAAACTGGCCTGGAATGGAGCGACTGACACTAAACCTGGCTGAGTGAAAACTCCGTCATTTTCCCCTCTGTTTTTGCAGCCACATAGATGAAAGTTGATTTCTTAAGCAACGCCGGCACTGCACAGCCCATACGCCTGTGACACTGGCTGTTAAACTGCAGATCCAGCCCTTCCCCACTGATGCAGTCTGTACAGCTCTTGGGAATTTCCACGAGACCGCAGCGAACATGCCGTTCCCGAACCTCCCACACCCAGCACCATACATCCATACATCCCCATCCTATACAGCTGTGCGTTTTCACCCTGCTCTCGTAAGAATCAGTGCTAAAACTGGTTTAGGCTTCACTGAAGCCAGATTAGATTTGGTTTCTACACCTTAATTTTTGCCCCGCTTCCTGAAGGAACATTGGAAATGACAAACTTACATTAACTCCTCGATGTGCTTGCAATAGGCGAGAGCTTCCATCAGCTTCTCCCCTCCAGCAGGACTAGGACTGTTCCCTGACAGGCTAAAACAAGCATGAAAGACTCTCAGTGGCTGAGCAAGGACCGGGATGTACCAGCTTAAGACACTTCACTGTGGTCTGGTGTAATGGGAGACTTGGTCACTGCAGCAACAGGCTGCGCAGGGCTGCAGTGGTTTGTCCAGAGACACGGACCTCTGGAAAACAGCCTGGGGATTTGTCTTGTGCTTTCCTCAAGGACTGAGTCACTGCTGCCCCAGCAAATACTGAGGGGAAGAAGCAGTTTTTTCTCTCCCAATGAGAACTTGGAATTGCTTTTTCTTCCTTTAAGTCATTTTCAGGTTTTTGACGTTCAAAACTTTCAAGGCATGCTCCAGAGCTGAACCTAACAGATAGCCTGGATGCTCTCATTCCTGTTCCCCCAGAGGAGGAACTGTTTGAATCCATGCCCCTGAGTGAGAGCCTTGTCTGAAGACAGCACCTCGCTCCGATGAATTCCCAGTTCCACCCACTTCCACCAGGAAAAGAAGGGCTGTGCAGCAACACCAGGGAGGGGCCACCACTCTGGGAACCCTGCACAGCCAAGGAAGTGGGCTGCATAGACCCGAGACTTGTACAACTCCCCGTGAGCTTGTGGATTCACTTTGCAGGACACAACCCTGTTCCAGCCACTAGAAAAGGCTGGCAAGTGCCCACTGCTGCCTCTGGGGATGACTGCACGAGGACAGGGCTGTGGGCTTCACCCTCAGCCTCTGCACTGGCAGAAAAAGTTGATGCCAGGCCCACTTCCCCAGAAGGGGAAGAGAAGGAAACACCCTCCACTGGTTTTGTACATTCCATATCAGGTCTTCAATGACATGGAAGAGACTGGAAGGAGGTGGAATGTTGCAGAAATTACGGCAGCAGAGGGCTCCCTGCTCAGGCTTTCCCACCAGCTGCGGCTGTAACACCGAATCACTGCCAACAACACAAAGTGACTCACTCAATTCTCTTCAAGTTTTGCATTTCCAGCAGGACAGCAGCTATATTTATCAAGCCTAGATCTCCAATCTTGTTGTGGCCTAAACTTTAAAGAGGAGAAAAAAAGGCTGTGTTGTAAAGGAAAATGCTAGACATCACAGTATGACATCTTATTTAATGTCTCACATCTGCTGGATGATAGCTCTGACCTTGACAGCAGCATCAAAGAGCTGCTTGGCTTAACGTTCTCATGAAAGACTCAGAGCTGTTAATGAGGCATTAAAAATAATCATGAACAGCAATCAAAATCACTGGATCTTGTTAAGGGGTGGGAAATTGCTTCAGCCAGAATTCCAAGACACAGCTGGTCTTCCAAACTGCTGTGGTGGAGAAAGGACAAGACCTGGCTGGGGGGGTGTGGGGAGGAGCAAGAAATCAGAGCAAGCCTGGAGCTGGCTCCAGATTCAGATCTTTCCAGAGCAGGGATGTGCTGGATCTGAGGTTCTCCCAGGACAGAAGGGGTCTCTGTCCCCTGCTCTGAGTCCCAGGCGTTTCAGAGAAGATTTAAACACAGAGGCTCTGTTTAACTCGCCTGCTGTGTGACTGCCACAGGGTGACACCAGACCCAACTCCCCCCTCTCCGCCATCAGGCTCTGACTTCCTCTAACCCACGGCATCTCATACACCAGCAGTTTGCAACCTCTCTACTTTTGCTACAACACTGGGTACACGCACATCTGGATCTTTCCGAATGTGAGCGCTAGGGGTCACCTCTGTGCTGATGACAGACTGCCAGCAAGGAGGAACTTACTTGATTTCCTCCATGTAGTGCAAGGTCCTCAGGGCTCCTGTGAGTCTGCAGCAGCCGTCAGTACCAATGCTGTTATGGTTCAAGCTGGAAAGGACATGCCAGGAAAATGGACGTCAGTGTTGCCCAGTGTGCGAGGACGGGCTGGAGGCGAGGGGCAGCCACGTACTTACACGAGCTTTTTCAGAGACGGCATTTCACAGAGCGCCAGCACGAGCTGAGGAATGGCAGCATCGCTGAGTTTCATGTGGCCCAGGCTGAAAAACGAAATAGCACAAGAACAGCTAACTGCCCATGGGCAAGCACTCGGAGCAGAGGGGAGCAGTACAAGGAGGGAAGAGAAACGGCAGCGTACTCTAGTCCCCTAGAATAGTTTTCAGTGCTACTCAGTGCTTTTGGATGCTGATAGAATACCAAGAATCCCAGACCCGGAGCAGGGTGCCACTGCAATCACAAGGTGGCAAAGCTCTCGTGACAGTGATGCACATGGTCCTCCAGCCACCGGAAAACTAGGTCTGTTCCTAGTGCGAGGAGCGGGCACGCGGTTGAACTAAAGCTTTGAGAAAGACGTGGCAGACACGGGACAGCCTGGCACACTCACCTGAGCTCTTCAATGGCGTGGCACGTCTGCAAGCCTGTGATCAAGTAATCAATCCCAGTCGGCATAATACTGCAAGAGGTCAGCCTGCAAAACAGCGAGGATCAAATAAGGAGGGCGATTCAGGGCTGTGAGGACTGGGTAGCTCGGAGAGGTCCTCAAAGCACAGACTGTACAAGCACCAGGCAGCACAGCCAGCCAGCCAAGCCCCCAGAATTTCACCAGGTGGAGATACCCTTTACAAGCCTGCCTCACTGACAGACAGCTGAAGGGGGCTGTGAAAAGGGCTGAATGCTATTCATACCAGAAAATCTATTTTACTTAGTAAGGCAGGATAAAATTATGTCCAATGCAAACAACAGCCAAGGTCTCAATCTCAAATCTTTAATCTTTTTGATTAAAAAAAAAAAAAGGGGGGCGGGGAGCAAAAAACCTCTACAACGACCCACAAGGCAAACTGCAGAGCTGTTGAGTTCACAACCTCACATGGCTCAGCAGAGATCACAAAGCTCACGGCCACACTCCAGACAAAGAACACTTCAGAGAGGACCAGGGTGAGGCATGGGGCTGAGGGAACTGTAAAGCATAAGCAAGAGACCACAGCTGGGGACGTACTCAAACTTCTTCAGATCTGGAAGAGGCAGCAAAATACTGACTAGCATTTCTGTGTCATCATCGTGGAGCTCAACGTGAGACCACCTGCAAGGACAGAACAACAGATCTGAGCTGATCCACTGGTGGCAAAAGGCCTGCACCAAGCCCACAGCTAAAGCACCCTGGTGCTGGGACACTCAGGAGGGGTCAAGACCCCGACACCTGACAAAAAGCCACGAGAGGTCCCAGCCACGATAGGAGAGCACAGGTTAGCTGGTCACAGGGGAGATTTAGATGCCTTCAGAGGATACCCCAGGAAGCCACTAGGTCTGTGGGTCTTCTCTATTATCCAGCCAAGCACTCTGGGTAGGGGATCCAGAGGACAGGGACTGGGACCTTGCAATGGCCTTTCCCCTGCCCCTCTGTGTGACCTCCTGAACACAAAAAGAAAAGCAATTCCCTTTCCTTCCAAACACAAAAATCGTCTGTGATGGCTGGCAACTCACCTCAACTCCTGAAGCTGGGCACATTTTTCACGAACCCTTTGGTAGAAGCAAGCACGTTTGATCTCTGGCTCGTTCAGACTCAGCCTGTGGGGCACAAACACACAAGCGTCAGTGACGATCAGCAGCTCCCACTGCTGTACGCAGCATTCCCACCGCAGCAGCTGGTGCCCTGCAGAGCCAGGCTTAGGAACAGATCTGGGCTTTGGAAGTGCCCTCTCTGGGCTCTCCTGCTGTCTGGTGAGCAGCAGAACAAGTGGAAAATGGCAAACAGATGTTTTCTCACCTGCTAACGACTGATCCCACCTTCTCCAGGTAGCGTGGGAACTTTACACCTAGCTGGAAGAGGCTTTTATCTTTACATATCCTGGAAGGCAGAGATTAGAGAACATCCTAAGTCTGTGTAGTCTTGAGGGAGCAAATGATCCTTCCCAGAAGATAAATCAGGAGCACGGGATGGGACAGGACTATGCTGCTGCATGAGTGCTAACCACTCATCTCTGAACGTGTTTGCAATGTTTAAACTAGTTCCAAAACTTGCCTCTAATTCTAAATGAGGCAGCCCAGAGACAGCAGAGGTCACAGAGCTGCACCCTACGGCCTTGTCCTGCGACTGAGTTCTCTGGCTCAGGACAGCACAAGCTCAGCCAGAAGCTTTTCCTAAGATGGGGAGAACACTCCTCTCCGGTATGAATTCGCTGTGCCCAATACAGGCTAAACACCTGGGCACCCTTTCTCCCAAGGGAGATCGAGAACAGGCTCTCCTTTCCCCCGAACCTCCCAAGGCGTGTGACCACAAACCTCCTAAGAACTTCTGCCTGCCAGACGTTTGGGTCACACTCAGTTCCAGTCGGCTATTGGCTTACTGGAGTCAGAGAACAGAGAACTAAAGAGCAAGTTAAGGCGCTAAAAGGAAATACCCGAACGGTCCCAGAACCTGAGGTGCTACCTACGTGATCGCAGTGATGTTTCCACAGGCCTGGACAGCCAGCTCAAGAAGGCTCGTGGTACTTTTTTTACATATCCATGGCTCTTCTATGCTGTAAAGCACAATACAGACAGCTCTGCTTTATCCGCACGCACAGATCCACCTCTGCCTCTGTCAGCTGAGTGCTCAGCACTCCAAAACACACGGAAAGGCTGCTTTGCTCAAAGTCATGTCTACATAGGAAACAGGATGCGAACGGAGGGCACACAGAGGAGAAGCAACTTCCCTGCTTTGTGGCCCTAGGCCAACAGGTCACCAGCTGAACTGCGGGACGCTCTGGTGAGGACACAGAACGAAGGTGCTCATGCAGAATTAGGCCCTTCTGTGTGAGGCAGGTAAAAGTCCACAAGGACAGGATAGTGCACTGCTACAGCTTTACATGATGCTTGTTAACAGTCAAGGAGATAAAACTGCCATGCCAAGGACTTAGAGTCATCCGTGGGAATTTCCCAGGCCATCACTCCCTGTCTTTGGAAGATCTGCTGTTTTTGAAGAAAGATTTTAGATTATCAGAGCAGCCCTACATCACCATCTACAACAGCACAGCGACACCGTACCTGATTTTCAGAGGACCTGGAGTTTTACTCAGGGAGTGTAAAAGCCTCTCTGCAGCGTGGGCTGTCACGTTGTTGTTTGAGGATCTAGAACCAGAGATCGTGACAATGAACGGCTTACAGACAAGCCCAGTGGCTCCAAGCAGGCTTCTCAGCAGCCGTTAACTCACATGTATTCTGTCAGGTCAGTGCACTTCTCCAGGACCAGCCACAGCTTTTCCAAGTGCTCTGGCTGAAAGTTGCACTCTGTGAGTCTGAAAGGATGCGAAGGAGAATGGCCTTAGTTCTTTACGAGCAGTTCATGCTTCCTGACCCATCACAACCTTCCCTCACAGAAGAAGAAGGGTAGAATACAAAACCTTAAATGCCTTGCAGGGCTTCCAAAAACATTCTGGCAACACTGTAAAAACATCTGTTGGATGTTCTGACACAGAAGCCTCCGTAACACATACCCTAACAGCGCAGCTTTTTGTGGCACTGCGCTGTGACTGAGCCCACTGACTGCAGGGGCACCGAGCAGATACACACGGCAAAACACCCCGAGGTCACGGTCATCCGGACAAAGGACCCACCCAGAGCACACCACAGCTCTTTTCTGAGCAGCGAGAGAAGGGGATGTGGGATTCTCTGTGATACGAGAAAGCTCTTCTCAGAAGGTGGATAAAAGGAAATACACCATCTCTTACAGTGAAATATCACCATGCCAGGAGCTGGGGTGTAAAAGAGGTGTTGTTTGCCTTCTCTCTTAAAAAAAAAGTCAGCATTTTTTGTCAAAGTAATCTCAAAAAACTACCGTACTGTTTACCTCAAAATCTTTCTTGGGTCATCTCTGCTCGTCAGCTTGATGATTAAAGTTGCTTTGGAGCACAAACTGCACACAGAAGACACATGAGTGTAGGATTTTGAGAGAAAATAACTCTTTTCCCAGTGGTCAGAATTTAACAGTACATCAGACTGCTTAAATATAGCCCAGCCAAGAGATTTGGCACCTACATTCAAAAGCAGGAATGAAAGTGCCCCTGGTTAACTTTAGTTCACAGTGGACAAATTGCTCCACATAAACATAAACAACAATAAGGGAAGAAGTGTAGCATGACCTAGCTTTGATCTGTGAAAAACTGCAGCTCGTGCCAGCACAAGGCCAGAACCAATGGGCCATTGGAAGGAATGGAGACAGACACAAATCCAAGCAAAAGGACGGTGGGAACTGCTTTCAGCAGACTGACTCTGAAATCTCAGCATACTAAAGTAAATTAGGAGCTGCACATTTAGGGAGCAGATGCTGACTCTTGCCCTGAGGAGGCTCCTTTACAGATATATGCATAACAAGAATTATGACATCTGTAACCGGAATACCTGTGTGTTTAGACACAAACTTATTTGGCCCTGTGGAATAACTGTTCTGCTAGCTTCCTCTTTGGCAGCTGTGCCTGGCCAGTACAAGTGGACACAAGCAAAACCTTGGTGTGCACATGTACACAAAGTTAGCTCAAAATGAGGCTTGTTTTCCAAACCTGAAGATCACAAAATTTGGGATAATTAAGGGGGAAAAAAATCAGGGAATAGTCAGGAATTAGTGAGGAGACACATACCTGACCTGAACTTCACTGATATTTCCAGATGTGGCAAAGGTATTTATGAGATGCAGAACTCCATGCTGAGAAATCTTGTTATGGCTGAGGCTGCAAAGAAGAGAACAGAAAGGTTCCTCAGGTGTTATGAGTCAGGGCTGTGCCCAAGCTGCTTAGCCAGAGGGGTGAAATTCAAGATCAGAATTCAAGCTGGCATTGGAAGCAGAACAGGGTGCCGCTCCCCTCTGACTGGTGCTAAATGCATGAAACCCTCCCGAGACGCAGCCAAGTTCCAGCCTGCCTGTTGCACCCAGAGAGGACCGGGTGCTCAGGGAGGCGATGAGCTGAAGACTCGGGGGACGGAGTCGCCTGCAGGAGGCACTGCGTGAGCACCTTTCTGGGAGGGCACCTCCTGCTCCATTCCAGCACTGTGCTCAGCAAAGGGCTCAGGAGCTTCCCGAGCCCTGGGATTCAGCGTGTGTTCTTACTTGAGAGAACAGGTAACAGGCACTCGATGCAAGCGGTCCAAGAGGAACCTCAGGCCTTCGTCTCCCAGCTGATTCCTGGAGAGACTGAAAGGCGGAAGAACACGGTTACAAACCCAAACTCAGACTTGTAAGCAGTAATGCTTTGAGAAGCCTCAAAGGAAACTTCCTGGCCTTAAATCCCACCTCAGCCTGTTAGGGTCTGTCTAATATGAACTACTGCCCTACAAAACTGGCATATGCACGAACTCCAGAGCAAGCTCAGATGAAGAGCTCTGAGGGCAGCCCCAGAAAAGAACTCAAAGAAAGCATCAAATACCTCAAGATGGCTACAGAGTGAAAATCCCCAGGCCGCTGTCCCACACCAGCTCAAGCCCTCTTAAAATATACATACAGGAGCTGTGCAACTACCAATCAATTTATAAATCAGTTTCTAAAACCTGAAGGATACACACGCCGTGTGGCAGACGGACTGGGGAACCCAGGGCAGTGCTGAACCGTGTTGACCCAGCTCTCCCTCGGCGACTCCTACCCAAGGCTGTGGTGACAACCTGAGCCCCACTTACTCCACTTCTGCCAGCCACCCACGCTGCTCCAGGACTCTGCAGAGCTCCTCCACCTGCCCCTGCCCGATGGCACAGTCCGTCAGCCTGCGTGAGAGACAGCAAGAGAGCTAAAGCCCGTCCAGCCACCAGGCTCAGCCTGAGCACTGAGAGCTGCCCATCTTTGTGTTTTAACATTTATTTAAACATTCAAATGTATTTAAATTTAAACTGTTAAAATAATTTATATTGCAACCTTTAAATAATTTTAACAATATAACATTTAAATTAAAAATTACTTTTAAATGTCTCTTTTATTCCATCCAAGAGGATGTTTGGCTGCTTCCAAGCCTAACCAAAACAAGTGACTGCAATTAAATGTTTTACTCCAGTACCTGCAGGATGCCTTCTGGCTTTGCATGCTCATTCCTAAATGCAAAAAAGCGTTTCGACTTGACCTGAAGCAAACAGAAAAGGCAGTCCTTCAGCCAAGCTCTTCAGAGAAGACGACCTTTGTAATCCCTTTGCAGCTGAGCTGCTGGACTCCAAGCAGCCCAAGCATCTTACCAGACGTCTACCTTCCTGATGCGCTCACAGAGATTGATGGAGTTGGCGATTAAGACAGTGCAACGTGGGGAAAATGTGTTGTTCCTAATACTGAAAAGAAAAAAGAATGAAATCAGCTCCCAGGAAGAATGGTTCCTACACACATGGTCTAATTTTCCCATGGTTTCCTCTGAGATGCAAAAGCCTGGATCCACCCCGTTCCATTCAACATCGCTGAGCAAGGATTCAAGGCTTAGAGCATTCCTTTGACCGAAGTGGGATCTCTTTCACTTTCCTTTCACTAAAATGAGAGCACGGACCAAGGGTATTCACTGAACACTTCCTCTTCAGGTGGTGGATGGTGGATGACTGGACCGGGGGAACTCCAGGCTGGAAAGAACCTCCTGAGTGAGCAAATCCAGCCTCCTGGGACACGGAAGCTTCTTCGTGCTACAACCACTTGCAGAGGTGGACGAGTATTTTTCCTCCTGCCTTTTTGTCCTGTCTATGTATCTATGTTTGTACAAACAAAAGATGTGCAGTGCTGCTTTGGTTCTTAAAGTAAAACTGGTACTGGTGTGAAAGAGTTTCTGAGTGAGCCTGCGTTTTCTTTACCTAGCTCATTAATCTATAACTTCTGACTAAGGCCCCAAAGATATGCTGAGCCATGGGCACTTCCCAAACAATTGTTTCATGGCAGCAGTCAAAGCAGAGACCAAACATTACCTCAGCAGTGTCAGCTGACAGAGGTATGGCAGGAAGCTCAGCAGTCTCTCAATGCTCTGGTCACTCAGTGAATTTCCAGACAGGCTGTAAGACACGGAAGGAAACAAGTTACAGGGGAAACCGGGACAGCTTGTAACGATTTCTGTAAAACCTACATGGACATGCACATACACATGTGCAAATTCCAAAAGAGCACGTCCAGAAATGCTCTGAAAGTTGAGTGGTACTTAGCTCTTACAGGCTGATCCCTGTAAGATCATTACATCCCATAACCAGTTTTAAACCCCTTACTTTTCCCTTACTGTAAGTTTATAAAATGCTACCACTGATGTTTTTCCTGCACGTAGTACTGGTATTATGTTGGTTTTTTTTGTTTTTTTTTTTTTTTTTAAGCATTTGTTATTACTCAATTTTCATTTTGAGCAGCATTCCTGATGCCCATCCCCTGCCTGCAGTGAGCAGCTCTTCAGCAGTTTGTGGCTCACTGGGCCAGGGGCTCTTGCTCTGGCTGTCCTGCAAGCCTGGGCCTCAAGGAGCAGAGGCCAATACTTCTGTCTAGCCATATGGCAGAGGAATGCCACGAGGATGCATACGTGTTTACAAGGAGCAGAGTAGGCTTGGGAGAGGCCAAATTGTTTGAAGCAGAGAGGACAGTGGAAGGTGTGGGTTAATCTAAATATCTGCTCTTCAGCTGTAGGGACACAGGCACATCTCCACAAAGGAGAGCTTGTTCACACTGTCTCTGAATCTCTACGTGTGGCTGGAGAGACAGACAGACAGGTTTGCACAACACTTACTCAACCTCTGTCAGCTGGGTGCTCTGAGCCAGTATCTGGCACAGCCTGGTCATGTCCTCAGGACCCACCGTGCAGCACCTGAGACTGAAGCAAACAAAGCACCCACAAGCTCAGCATTTCCCATGGCCACGGTATGGTGACATCCCCTTCCTACCCCAGAGCTGCCCACCTTAGGACAAGGCCCTTAGCAGCCCTCTTACCTCCACTACATATACTTCAGCTACCCACCGTTTAGGGCTGAGAAGTCAAAACCTGTAGCAACCAGAGGATTTTACCAGCTCTGAGTTGATACAGAAGAGCCAGGCCACCAAGACAGCACATTACTTTGGGTGTTGCCCCACTACAGGTACATCGTTGGTACCAGAACTGCCTCTGGAGACTGGACAGCATCTTTGCCTGAGTGCTGTCTCAGCTCTCACGGAACAAGGCTGACAAACCTTAAAGACAAACTCTTTCCAGAGGTGACTCCATGTGGAAGAGATGCCACCTTGTCCTCCCAGACCCATTTCTACATTTGCACGGTCAGTGGGAAACAAGCAGGGGAAAGAAATGGCTCCTTCCCAAGAGAGCACAGTCTGCCTCTGAAGGCAGGCTGGGCACAGGAGAGCTCCCCTGAGGAGGCACAGCTGGAGGCACAGCTCTGGCCCACGCATTACGCGACAGAGAGGCCCCCCAGCCATCTCTCCCTGCGTTCCTGTGTGATAAAAGGAAGCTGGGGCTGCCATACCGAAAGCACTGTCCACTTGTTATGTGCTTGGGATGCACCAGGAAACTTCTTCTGTATCTGCTGGTCCTTCTGAGCCTGGGGAAAGAGCGGTTTCTCCTGTCAGTTGTGCTGACGTCATTGCCCCTGGGAGACTGCAGAGGTGGGTGAGGTGGTGGCAGCAGCCTCCTGCTCCAGTTTGCCTCCGCCTGCTAGAATTACGCTCATGTTGTTCCCAGAACAGAGTCTTAGCATGCCTCTCTCATCCTCCAGAGAGGATGCATCCGCTCACCAGTTTGGGCATTTGCTCTGCCACGACCCTGGGGCGAGATGATTGCAGCCCTGATCGCCAGCGGGATGCTGTCTGCTCCACAGCCTCAAGCTGCTGTCAGCGAGTCCGAGGCCCACCCTGCTCCCACGGCCCTCCCTGGAGTTTGGAGCCAAATAGCTCTTGCACTGGCACACCATGGGGACTCACACACCTCCATTTATAGAAGATCTTGTAAGGGGGAGTTTGAGAGGCTCGGATGGATCTGTGGGTATGATTTTACCTGGTCCTTTCCCAAAAGGTTAGATGAACGACCTGCAGGCCTCCTAAGCTGTAACCAGAACGTAACATAATTAGGACGGACTTTGAAGACAAGAGCTTCTGTACCACTCCCTGAAAACCAGGGCTTGAGGGCTTAGATAGCACAAAATCACCGGGAAAAAACTCTTGGTCCTACCTGAGGTTCATTGTTTCAACGTGTTCCAGCGTGGATAAGGACTGCGCTAAGCAGAACACAGAGTCCAGGGAGATGTGGTTGTTATTAAGCCTGCAGAAAGAAGAGGTAGATCAGCTGTGGCAAGCAGAACTACCACAGTTTGCACTGCGTCACCCGATCACAGAGACCCTTGTCCAACGCTCTCAGAGACTGCTTCTGTGTCACCTTCCTGCCTGTGCTTCCAGCTTCCAAGCTCTGCAGACACAACTCGCTCCAGTGCCCGTTAAATCCATCCTCTGGAGTCCAGAGAATCAGAATAACTGAGACTGCAGCAGACCCCTGGAGGTGACCTGGTCCAGCCCTACTGCTCGCAGCAGGGTCATACAGAGCAGGCTGCTCAGGACTTTGCCCAGCTGGGTTTTGGGTGTCTCCACAGATGGAGAATCCACCGTCTCTCTGGGCAACCCGATCCAGTGCTTGACCATCCTCAACGCAAAAGTTCAATGAAATTCCTTGCGTTTTAAATACTGATGCGCTCTGCACTCACCAAACACAAACTGTAATTTCACTTGGTCCTCACAGCCCTCCCTAATGCGGTCTGAGCTTCCACTACCGACACTCCCACAAAATCCCATTCATGAGTAAAGAGAAATCCGAGCTACTCACTTGAGTGACCTTAAGGTTGTCAAATTTGGGAGGAACTGAAAGAGCTGTGCAAGTCCCTCATCTCCCAGAGAATTATTTGAGAGGCTAGGATTTAAAGAAAGACATTTCATTTTCACAGGAAAAAAAAAAAAAAAGAAAAAACACAATCAACCCTTAGTAGCAAGAGCTCTGAAAGCAGAGCACCTGCGCCCTAACCCAAATAACGCACACACTGCCCCCCTCCCCTGACAAGCGAAGCCTACAGGGAAACCAGAGACTGGCGTTAACCAGCACAAGACAGCAGGTTTGCTCCCAAAGGCCAAAAAGACAGGGCTAGGTTCTACAGCGTTTGTAACACCTGAAGTCAGGCTCAGTGTCAAACTGCCCCTTTCTGGATTTGTACGCTGTGACCTTTACCTTAAGAGAGCACACACCTCCCTGGCAAAAGCTACTAGCCCCCGTGAAACTGTCTGTGCCACATCCCCTGTACAACCCTCTGGCACAGACAAATGCCATTTTCACAAAATCCCAACAAACCGCAGCTAAGGACCATAAGAGTTACGAAGGACTCACTCCAGCTCAGAGATGCTGCCACATTCCTTCAGGACTGCACAGAGCTTCTCCAGGTCACTGGCTTGAAAATGACAGTCTGTCAGTCTAGGGGGAAAAGAGAAATCAACAGTCCAAGCCAGCAAGATTGCAGACAAGATTGTAAATTTCATTCCTTCACAAAGCCAGAGAATAAATGAGGAGATGGCAATGAAATGAAATTAAAAATCCCCTTGAAATATCTTGCTTTTTTTTTTTTTTTTTTTTTTTTTTTTTTTTTTTTTTGTCAGCAGCAACTGATAATCTGTACTTTCAGCTCTAGTCTTTAGAAATAGACACACCCCAAGGTAAAGGAAACCTGCAGGAAAACAAACCAACAGAATAAACAGACACCCCAAGGTAAAGGAAACCTGCAGCAAAGCAAACCAACAGAATAAAGAGACACACCAAGGTAAAGGAAACCTGCAGCAAAACAAACAAACAAACAGGTCCCTGAGGTCCTGGAGAGCAAGTTTCAGGCACAACTTGTTAATTCCTCTCTGCAGCCTACAATGCAGAGGTGCACGGTGGAGTCAGAGCTCGATCAGCGATGCACCCAAACATGGGTCCAGCTTAACTCGCATTTCGCCAGCTAACAGCAGCAAATCCCTGCAATGCCACAGGCTTTGTCACCACCAGCTCCCAACCACCGTGAGGAAGCTGATGCAGGGTCATGCAGCCGTCGTGCTGATGCTGTGCAGGAGAGCACAGCCCACAGCCTCCTTTGGCTGCTCTAGAAGACCACAACCACTAACCACAGAGCTTCCAGCGCTGCAGGCTAGGGCTGCGAGCGCAGTGGCAAAGGACTGGCTGAAGGGGTCTTTACCAGCTCTCTTGTATTCACCATTCAAACCTGGAGGTGCAGTTCATCAGCTACGGGAGCCAGATACAGGAAATGTGTTAAATACAATGGAAATTTGCAACAGTACCTTATTTTTTTCGATGGAGTAGGTGTCTGGTTTTCCTCACCAACCTGTTGGTCGTCAGCAGGGTAAAAGGGATCTTGCCTAGGAAGTGAGCACAAAACCAGGTAAGGGTACAACACCCATGCCGGGGCAATTTGGCAGGTCCCCGGGGCTCACCTGGCTCTACCCACACCCACACCTTGCCAGCAGCAGGCTTTTCGTTCTCTCAGTGAGTATCCAAACACTTTGAGAGAGCGGGTGACTAGGGAGAAGGGGAACAGGACTGACGCCCCACCTAAGCTACAGTTTGATGGAGCATTCAGCTTTGGCCTAACTGTGTTTTGTGCAAAGAGTTCATGTCTGTGCAGAACTCCTACTGCTCATAAATAAGCGCAACATCCAGACCCCCAAACATCTGGTGCCTTAAAGGAGTCACAGGTCATGTGTCTCGCCCGGTTTGTCACTGTCCCAAGCACAACCACAACAACTGCGTTGCCTCCTCTGGCAGAGCTGGGCTTCAGGTATACCACAGGGAATGCTATTTTACAGTAGGTTCAGCCCACAAAGAACTAGGGAACAAATACATGGGCCTGTGGCTCCAGGACCAACATCAAACCACTTCTCTGAGCTATTTTGACTCACAGTTTTCTGATGTGAAAAACAAAACTCCAAATTTATTTAGATTTAGGAGCGCCATGATCCAGAACGCAGGGTGTGCTGAACCAGATGCTCCCAAACATGCAGAGTCTGCGAATCTGTTGGAAATTCTGCTTGGAGGTGTGGGGCTTGCTCGTGTTTCTGCTTTTTTTTGTTGCTGTTTTACCGTTCACTATCATTAGAACGCAGCTGCCATTAAACAACCCAGGATCCTGGCATGACATGTCCTCTGGAGACGTGAAACATAATCGGGCATTAAAGAGGCTAGTGGACAGCTTCCAAAGTGGCTAAGAAAAATAGGAGAGAGCACCAAGTTCAGATTCAGGGGAAAGGAGGAAAGAACTACTGGGAGATGAAGGGTCACCCTTGGTGCCAGAAGAGGATACAAGAACTAAACAAGATGCTGAGGAAAAAATAAAAACCATTTATGTACACACTGTACCTAGAAGGGGTAGCAATTTCTCTGTCTTCTGTAAACCTCAGGACCACAGTGTTATGGTAAAGGCTGAGTAAAGAAGAAAAGAAATCAGTCAATGTGACATTTTGGTTATTTAAATTAATTCTTGTTTTATGAATGCTTGATTTTGGTGGAGATCTGTTCATAACCCTTTGATGCTACCACTCATTTAAAATTTTCCTGAATCCCCTATTCTGAGGTGATCCAACAAAATTCTGAGACCCTAACTCTCAGACTTGGGGATAACCTCAGACAGGATTCTTCAAGACTGACATACCTGGCTTCTACCTCCACCAGCTCCTGGCAGGTATGTAGTGCCTTCAGCAGACTGTAAATGCCATCAGTAGAGAGGCAGTTGTAACTCAGACTAAGAAAGAGAAAAAGGCAAATGTCTGGTTACTGAAATCTAAACACATGGACGCACTGTCCTGATGGAAGGGGTCATGACTGTGGTCAAGCTGCACGCGTGAACCCACTGCACTCCTGCTCAGCATCTCTGTGCAGTCCAGGCTGCAGGAAAAAGGGCAATTTGGTTTCATACCAGGTGATACTTACTCCAGCTGCCTTGAGATTGATATCCAAGGGAGGCTTTCCAGCAGGCAACTGCAGCCTTCATCTCCAAGCTTGTTAGCTGATAAACTGAGGCATTTTCCAGTTAGTGAGGACTGGATATATAGACAGCAAAGCCGTCAAAATCTGCTTGCTTTCCCTTTCTTAAAATTATTATTATTTTACCTGGAGGATTCTTCTGTCTAAAAGCAATCTCCCCTGTTTATCCTGCACAAAGCAACTCCACACAAAGAGTTTTATCCCTGGGGAAACACAGCTCGTGCTTTAGTCCCAGAAACATCTTACGTTAGAAAGCCTAAGTGGAAGTGCAAAGCAAGAAACCAAAAAAAAGACGCAGTCTGAGGAGAACTATCTTCCAACAGATATCCTGCATTTTCCAGTGCAGATAGGCTAGAAGGAATGTTTACAGCCAAATTCAGGTGGCCTCATATTTAGGCAAGTAAGAAAGAGCCAGTTACTGCAGTGGGAAGGTTATGACTCACTGCTGTCGACATCTAGCTCTCCCTGCTCCCCACCTATCGCCCACAGCGACACAACGGGAAGGAAAGGTGGCACTTACTCCACTTCAGAGAGGCGGGGGCAGCTCTGGAGAATGGACACGATCTCCTCGGCATGTTGTGAAGACAGGCTGAGAGCCTGCAAGCTGTGAACAGAAAGGGTGAACGAGCAGCGAGGGGACAGCAGGACCCGGGCAGTTCCGACTCGGTCCAGCTGAAGGCACACACGGCCCGCGCCAAGACAGGCAGGTGCCAGCCTCTGCTCTGCCTCTCTTGGTGCGCTGCTCTGTCCCTCTGCACTCCCTGCTGCAGGAGAGCAGAGGGCTGCGCTTGGCACGTGCTGTGCAAGTGTGATGCCTCGTGTTGGAGCTGCCCAGCACGGCTACCCAGATGAAGGGGATGGAGGCGGTTGTTCCTGTTGTGCAGAACAGTGAGGGCAAGAGGAGTGGGAGGGCCATTTCCCAGCTTTAGCATGCTCAGACAGCGTGCTGGAGTCCTCCTGTTCTCCGAAAGCCAGTGCTCTCTGCTGGAGGCCAGGCAAGAGAACTCTGCCCCTCCCCTGTTGCAGGGTTGGCCAGACAGCGATTTTTATTTACTGAATCAGGTTTGTTTCTTTCTTTCTTTCTCTTTTTTTTTTAAATTTTAATATGGAAATATTCTCCCCATCCTTAATGACCAACACAGCTGCGACTCTTGTCGTTATGTAGTACCTGTCGTCTACAAATCACATTAACCAGGAGAAAGTTCGATGCCTTCTCTTACCATAACTTCATATGTCTGGTTGGAGTTACATGTTCCTTGTTTTGTTCCCACCTCCAATCCAAAGATCTGCAAGCAAGCAAAATGTTTGGCCTTTAATATGCCTGCAGAAAATACCTGAGGACTTAGGAGCTGGTTAGCATTTTCTGCGAGCTTTCTGAAGAAAACACAGGGCAGTGATCCGCCCAGCTCTTCCAAGCAAGGTCAAATGATTTTCAAGAGGCAGAAGACCCCCACAAGGGCAGAGGCCATCAGTTCTCCTCCTGAGGTGGTTCACAGTGACACCATGCTGATGGTTTAAACCGGCATAGCTGAATAAAGCATAACGAGCTTAACATAACCAAGCGTAGCTTCTCACCTTGGAACTTTTCCAGGTGGCCCACAGAAATATATTATCACAGCGTCCTCCCTGAAAATGAGATCGAAGGCAGCGTTAGGACACGGGTGGAAGGGTGCCATGTCTTTAGCAGAGGTGCTCAGTACAGACTGAAGCTGTTCCCTGAGTGCCAAAGACACCTGCCATGTCAGCACATTGCCACAGACAGGCCAAAATGCAGCCATGGGTCCGGAAGGCAGCAGGATGCCCCGTATGTCAAAGTGGGGCTGCAGCACACGCACACGAGTAACATGGTTAAGAAGCAATGGGTTGCGATTTTTAGGGAAGCCAGCAATTTTCTGGGAAGAGGTTCTGTAGAAACTCTGTTTCAGTAAGAAAAATGAGAAAAGGCTGCATGCAGTTTGACTTCTCCTGCGTTACACCAAGGATTAATTTGGCCTATTAAACTTACAGCATAAGTTAGAGTTTAAAAATTTCTCTGTCATCCTGGACCTAGGAAAGCAACAAAACCTATATTTTAAAGTGTCACAGAGAAAGACCTACTTAAATCCACACTTTTACAGTAAGCTTAGCTGATTCACAGCAAATTTATCATAGAATCATTTAGGCTGGAAGGGACCTTTGGGTCATCAAGTCCAACCATCCACGTAACACTACAAGCACAGCACTAAGCCATGTCGTTAATCTCAAAAGTAGAAAATCCATCTTGATGATGTGCAACATCACTGTTCTGAAGCGTACAAACAAAAGGAGTAAAAGCCATGCTTCGCTGGTTTTGATTAACCAGCAAGTAAACTGTAAAACAGCGTCCATTATAAAGCCACCAGCTAAAGAGCCAAGATATTTATTTTTGTAACAGCCCTCACGTCTTGATACCTGACACGCAGCTCAGAAGCACTTTGACACGCGATGACTTCCTTTGCCAAAAGGAGAACAGCACTCAGGGAAAGACTGTTGTTGCTCAGACTGTGAAAATCAGGAAGAATGCAGTCTCAGGTGCTGGACCTAACAGCACGGTCGTTTGTTGCACAAATGGCCTCTGCTGCACACCCTTTTAGTAAGTTAGGGGGTTCTCCAGAACTTTAAATCTTGCGTTCAGGACCCAACTGAAGCATTACCACAGCACAGCACTTCCGTGCAAGCTATAGCTCCCGTCGGCTTAGCATCAGAGACACTTCCTCTGCGTGCAGCAGAAGAACCATTTACCACCTTGGTCCAAAATTTCAGGACCAAAGGTGGTTAGTGGGCCTCCTGCACAGCCCTGCCTGCATTTAAGTATTTGTGCCCCAGCTTATTGTCCCATACGTCCTCTAGTGGCATCCCTAACACCTAGTACCAACCCTCAGAGACACCCAGCAGCTCTGCTCTGATGACGGCTTAAACTCCCTCTGATGCTATGCTTGGCTTCATCATGGCTACCATTTCTCAAATTTCCAAGTCATCTTTACTCACTCTATCTTCTTTAGCTTTTCCATTCTGGAAAACAGGTCCATCACTGTCTTCACCTCCAGATCCCGGATCCGATTGTCCTGCAAGCTGCACACAGATTCGTTCTCATGAGCGCCCCAGACCCAAATGAGCAGCTGATTTGAGTGGCATTGCCACAACACACTCACTTCATTTCCTCGAGCTGGAGGCAGTGTGAGGAAGCTCTGACCAAGTTAGTCAGCCCCTCAGCAGTGATGCTCCCGCCGGTCAGCCTGGAAAAACAAAGCATCATTCAAACCAAGCAGAGGGAGGACGAGCACCCATGCGGTGCACGGCAAGCTGGTCCCAGGTGGGTGCCCGTGCCACACACAGAGGATGCAGCCTGCCTCTGCCACCTGCAGCCAGCTTTCCATTGCTCTTTAACCAGGGCAAAGCAATGCTCCTCTTGATATTCAGCGGCAGTAGAAAACAAGAGCCACACACGTCTGCGCTGCTCTGCATGGCCCTGCGCGGCCAGCCTTGTGCTAGCAATGAACCTGCAGGACAGAAGTGCAGCAGAGGAGGCTCTGACCTTCCGAGCCAAGACTTACTCTAGTTTCTTCAGGCTCCCCATTTCTTGTAAGCTCTTTGAAAGTGCAGCAGCAAACTCATCACCACATCTCCTACTCCGAAAGCTAGAACGTAAAGAAAAGGGGGAAAAATGGAAACACAACAAAGAAGTTAGCCCACAGAGCACGTTAAAAATACGATGAAAAACATATGTGTTGAATTTCTTGTATAATAGTTGTTGTGTCATGCCCTTTTTTGCAGCATCTGTCTTAAAAAAGCACTACACTTGCACGATGACTCACGGAGAGGAGGCTTCTGCCTTTTGATACAGTGGCACTGCGTGTAGCTGCTGCCACGGACAGAGACAGCGCAACCGCACACTCCAGCAGAGTCAGGACCCCAGAGATGCATTCCTGAGACAAGGCCAGGTTCTGCTCCTGGCCACGTGGGGACGAACCAAGCTGATGCAGACCGACCATATCTAAAGGGTCCTGTGTGCAGGAGCATGGGTGTGCAACCCTGCCCGGCACTCCTGCTGCTTTCACCAGGCAGACACGCTCCTTCCAGCCTTCCCACCACAGGTCACGCTTGTCAGGAGCGCGCACCTTGGCTGCTCGCCCTCTTCTCCACATTAGCAAACTCCTGACATACTCCTCTGAGTTATTCAGAGAAATACGACGAGAGAACCATCCTGCAGGAGGACCCCCAGAGACCTTCCCTGGAAAGTCCCTCCAGCATAACAGCAAAGCACCAGAGAGAGCACCTAGGAGTGCAGTTGTTATCTCCTGTTCATCTCGGTTCGTGGTGAATTCACCTAGATCGTGATTTCCTCATGTGCTTGCAAGATGTGCTTACCTCAAGTGCTCCACGTTTTTACAGCTGGCCAGAACCTCCAAACACTCCACATCCATGAGGCATCCTGCAAAATCTAAACAAGTCAACTCCTGGCCCGAGTTTACGACAAAAACCAACGCCGACATGTCCAGAGGTGTCAGTCTGAAGTTTTTAAACTCGTACTTGAAATTCAGCAGGCTCCCAATGTGATGGGCTACCTCGAGGTCTTGCGTTTCAAACGTGCAATGGCAGAGCTCGATGATCTTGGGCCCGGTCAGGTGGGTGGCTGCCAGTTTCTTGAGATACTGCAGGATTGCGTCTTGCTTATCCTGCACCCAAGCTTCATCTTGTTCAGCCAGCAACATGAGGAATGTCCTACACTCTTTAGACGACAGGCCAGAGAGAAAGATGTGAAAGCTCTCCATGAAGCTGGTCTTTGCTTCATTCTTTAACGTCCACTTGGACTTCAAAGAGAACTTCTTCTTCAGGTAGCTCTTGTCCACGCTCTCTTTTATCATGAGACACAGGGCTGCAAAGAACTCCTGCAAGCTCAAGTGCACAAAGGCATAGCCAGCCTCCGTGTGGGTGTCGCTCGTCTTCACCTTGAAGACGGTCAGCAGGCCGTGCATGGAAGCAAATTCTGTCACATGCTCTGGAATATCTCCAACGTAAAACACGAGCTTCTTCTCTTCCAGGCCTTTCAGTGCAAGATCACACAGACCCAAAATGGCCTTCTTGTTAGAGTTCAGCTGAGTCTCCTCGTCACCTGCATGCTCTCCCTGCTGTTTGTTGATGAAGATGAGAAGCATTTTGATATAAAACTGCGTCATAGTCTGCGGAAGCTCCACACTCATCTGGTGCTTAAGGAGCAAGTACTCCAAACAGATGCAGACAACGTAGCACAGAGCAGGGATCATGCACATGCTGAGGAGCTTGGTGCTGTTCTTCAGGTGAGCAATGGCCTGCTCTTTGAACGAATGATGACGGAAATAGTGGCTGACGTACTCCTCAACCTTCTCGTGATCAAATCCCCAGACTTCTGCCAGCACGTCTACTGCGTTCAGTAGGAAGTCAGGGAGCCTCTTGGGTCGGCTGGTGACCAACACCGTGCAACCAGGCAGGAGCTTCCCGTGACAAAGTCCTGCAAAGAGCTCAGATATGGACATGCGGGAGGGAAGAGCCCGGCCTCCTTTAGCGGAGGATGGCATGTCCATGTTACCCACAAACTCATCCAGCCCATCAAAGATGATCAGCGTGCGCTGCGCATTCTCCAGGAGGTGCTGGAACACTGCGTCGGGGCTGTCTTCCGGCTGAAGGAACAGGTCGAACAACAGCTCCTTCAGAGTCAGTTTTCTGTTTAACAAATTCAGCTGTCGAAACTCGAACAGGAAAGTGAAGAGGAACTGATGTAAGACACCTTCTGCCCATTTCTGACAAATCCTGTGCATTAGCATGGTCTTGCCTGTACCTGGCTTACCAAACAGAAAGATCACCTTCGTCGTGCCCGTTCGGACCACGCTACCAAACAGGTCTGACACCCTCACGGCTGTATCCACACATTCTTCTGGCTCGGGGGCACTGGCCACATCCTCTCGGGGTTTATCGGTTCGTTCTTTCAGTCTGGAGGCTTTGCTGTGCCGAATAACAAGGTTGACAAAGGCTTGGCTGAAAGCCAGCGGCTGCACTTCTTCCTGTGCCGCTGCTGCTGTCCTGCTTCCGTACCTCCGGCAGATTGAATCGGTGAGAAGATGCCGATACTTTTCAGCAGAATCTGAGAAAGCAGAGTGAGCTGAGGGTGAAAAAGTTAGCTCTGAGCTGCAACAGATCAAAAATGCTACCACTTACAGACAGAGAAACCCTGGCCCTGACCAGAAGCTGCTCCACAGAGCTAGAGCTACAGATGACAAATTTTTAACACACAAAAATAACACAATTTTTTCTATTTTTGCACAGGAGCTGAAAAAGGAGAAGAAAACTCCATAATGAGGCGGAATGGCTCCAAATAAAAACAGCATCTTGCTTTTCTCTTAGAATGAGGATTAGCTATTTCCTCTACTTGAGCTGAGTGGTGATAATGAAGAGTGCTCAGCACCTTCGGAAAAAATCAGCTCTCACTGCTGCTACGTCGGCTGAGTTTTGTCAACAGATAACACCTGTTGCTCCCCTGGGTGTGCCTCCTAAAGGAGAAACTCCCTGCGAGCAAGCTTTTGGCCAAATCCTGGCTGCAGCCCCAGCCTGTGACAGCTGACCAGGATTTTTATAACACCGGTTCCTCCTCGCAGCTGCTAGCTTTGCCATGCTCCCTGCGGGTTTGCCTCCCGCTCCGATGCGGGTTTTTCCTTGGAGGGAAGCACACCACTGTTCCGCTTCTGCGACGTCTACGTACCCAGGCGCTGCTGTTTGGCACCCGCATCCTCCACAGGGCTGCTGCTGCGGCGGCGGCGAGCACACCCTGAAAAGTGAAAAGTCAGAAACAGGTCAAAAAAGCACTTTGAATGGCAGCTGGCTTAGAGCTGGGCAAGAGTCTTCAGCGAAGCATTCAGGGAGCTGAAAAAAAAAAAAGAACTAAAAACAGAGAGAGAAAACAATTGGTAAGTCCAGGCTGAGTGTACACAGCCGGTTTTGCAGTTGCTGAAGCGAAAGCAGATGTACATCCAGCTAGAGAAAGTCGGCTTGGGCCTGTCCTCCAGGGGCTAATCCGTCCCCTTGTCCCAGCCCAAACACCCTACAGCTCTCAGGAGCGACCTGGGGCCTGGGCTGGTTTTTACCTTCAGCAATGAAGCCCCTTGCGCTCCATCTCCCCCTAGGCAACTGCTGTCCAGGCAATTCATTCCAGCACTTTGGTTTGTTCCGTTTATACAGGGTTTCCTAGCGGACAGCGTGAGTCTTGCCTACCACAGGGTGACACACTACTTTCCCACTCAACCTAGCTGGGTGTTGTGAAGAGAAATTAAGCAGGTCCTTCCTCCTCCATGAAGGGCACATCTGTCTGGTACTAGAACATGACTTTGGCTGCACTTCGCAGAGCAGTTAGCAACCAAATCTAATCGTTCGCAGCCACCAACGGCTAGGGCAACGGAGACAGGGTGCTGTGATGGCGCAAGCTGCTTTGAAACACTTTGCAGTAAAAAACAAAACATTTTGCAAGGCATGTTAAGTTTAGTAAGTGATGTTTAGATTCTTTTGCTCAATCCTCTTGTCTGCTGAGAAGTGCCAGAACCTTAGCCAAGGAGCACCCATCAAAAAGCACCCCAGGAAGTGACCCTATTGGCACCACAGCTGCTGGAATACAAATAATAATAATAAATAAATAAGAGGTGTGTTCAGTTTTGGGTTCAAGATAGGAGACAGACGGA
>VXAV01005226.1:25465-43672 GCA_013399715.1 Alectura lathami
ACAGCCGGCCTTCCTCCCCTCGCCCCCTCCTCGCAGCGCTCCGGGCTCGCCCTCCTCCCCCCGCCCCTGTCGTCACCGCTCCGAGGACGAGCGGAGCAGCCTCCACCGGCTCCCAGTGCTCGCCGGAGCCTCCCCGGCACAGCACCCCGACCTGGGGCTGGGCTCGGCGGAGGGAACGGGACCCAGGACCCCTCCTCGCTCTCCCCCAGGTAAGGGAGTGGTCTGGGCTAGGGTGGGTGGGAAGGAGAGGTGCGGTTTTCCCCGTGGAATCCCCATTTTTCAAATGCGGAGCGCTGAAGCAGGGGCACGGAGCGGTAGGGAGGCAGGGCTGGGAAAGTTTCCCAGCGGTGCATGAAGTTCCCAGCTGAAAATCCCCCACTGCCTCCCTTTAAAATCCAAGGGAAAGAGCACGAACGCAGCGAGGAGCAGCCCCCCTGCTGCTCTCTGGAAGTTATTTATTTTTGCTGCCTCCCTGACCGCACTCTCGGATGCTGAGAGCTCGGCCCGGCTCGCTCGCGGGCATCCGAGAGTTCAGCCTTGAGCGGCTTCTGGAGCCCTCGGGGAAAGCGCCTGGCAAGTCCGAGCGAGCATTTTGCATCCCCCAGGGCACCTCTGGAGCAGGGTCAGCGCGCTTCAGCCCCAGCGCTTTGTGTCACGGAGCGACGGGAAATCCATCGGGGAAATCGTTCGGACGTGGGGGGACGAGGTAGGGCTGCGGGGAAAGGTCAGGCAGGTGGCAAGGGGTGGGGACGGAGGGGGAGCAGCGATGGGATGGGGGGATGCAGGAGGAGAAGGAATGGGATGGGGATGCAGGGGGTCAGTGTTGGGATGGGGATGCATGGGGTCAGTGTTAGGATGGGGATGCAGGGGGAGCAGCAATGGGATGGGGATGCAGGAGGTCAGTGTTGGGATGAGGATGCAGCGGGAGAAGCAATAGGAACATGGGGCTGCTGTGTGGGTGCAGGCATCACACAGTGTCCAGCTGCTGCTTGGGGAACCAGCAGGCTCACAGGCAGCCCCCCTTCTCAGCTGCCCCGTCCCCATCCACACCACAACCCACGGCTGCAAGTCCCACTTGCTCCTCTTCAGCCTCATGCCCCAATGAGGAGCCCCCTCACCCCCTCTGCCACACGCCAGCGGTTTCCTGCCCTGCTGCCCGCCAGCCTGGGCACCTCCTCCCCCTCTCCAACACTTATTCTCAGGCGAGACCTTAAATCCCAGCTTTCCCTCATGTCACACCCTGCTGCCAAGCCCAAGCACCCAAGAGCAGCTCTCCAGCACCCTGGTGCTTTCCTGCTCGTTTGGCCATCTCAGCCACAGCTGCAGTTTTCATCATTTAGATGACCTTTAAAGGTCCCTTCCAACTCAGATCAGTCTGTGATTCTATGATTTCAGCGCAGCAGCCGTTGTTTCTCCTCCTGATTCCCACCCCCTCCACCATCCACCTATTAATCAGCCTGGCCACAAGTTGAAAACTGCGCAAAAAATGACGATGACAAGTTAATGAAGGCTGCTTGGTGTGAATTCAGGCCAAAGGAGCTCCTCGATCACCAAAATCCCTGCTGGGCTGGGAAGCTCCTGTGCTCTGGGGATGAAGGAATTCCCAGAGAGCAGAGGTTGCTGCTGGGGTGCAGGCTGGGTGCGGAGGAGTCACCTTGCAAGCATGAGCTGGAGATCTGGGACTGCTGCAGAGGAGAGATTTGGTGTGCTGGGGAGGGAATCCGAGCACATGGATGGGTGGGTGGGTGGCTGGCTGGGTGGATGGGATGGATGGATGGATGGATGGATGGATGGATGGATGGATGGATGGATGGATGGAAGGATGGATATCCAGCTGCAGGACAGTCCCCAGGTGCCCCCAGAGCCCCCCAAGCCTTTCCCAGGGGTCCTCACAGGGTCACTTTCTCACAGTCAAGGACATCCCTGCGGCACAGGGCATGCTGCCGACACATCTGCCAGCGCCACCTCCCAAAAGCTGCTGGAGGGAAGCATCCACTGGGGGCGGCTCCATGCCACCCTCCTGTGCTGTCCCATGGGCAGGGGGCCGGGGGACGCTCCCTCCTGGGGGCACAAGCTCCCCACTTGCTTCCCACGGAGATGCTCTGAAGTTTTGTGTTAAGGCATGCAGCAAAATTCCCCTAAAGCCCATCCGTACCCCCAGCATCCCCGCAAGGGATCTGCTCTTTTTCCTTCCAGCTTTGGCTCTGGGAGGGTGGTGTTATTCTTGCTCTGCCCCTTCCCCATGGCTATAACTCAGGGGGGTCCCCAAAGTGATGGGGCTCCTCTGGGACCCACTGAAGGGGGAGTGGATGCTCTGGGGACATTTTCCCCCATCCCCACCACTGCAGAAGATCTGTTGGCTGCAGGAAGGGTGTGGGGAGGGGACCGCAGTGGGACTGCCACCTCCCAGAGCTGCGCCACGGTGGCACCACGGTGACTGTGCCACTCTCTGCTGTCTTTCCAGGAAAAAAAGGTGGAAACCCCAGGCAAGAGGTTCAGCCCTGCTGTGCCTACATCCAGCTCTGTCATTCCTCTTCTGCTTGCTGACGGCAGGGACATGCAGGACATCCCGCTGGAGCTGCCCCATGGTGGCTTTTCCCACTAAGGCTCCTTGGTCACCGCTGTCCCCTTGCCTTGGCTCACGCTGCAGACAGCAGGCAGCATGGGGTGGCTGTGCCGCGGCATCGTCCCCCTCCTCGCCTGGTGCATCGTCACCCTCCAGGCAGGTAAGGGCTCCCCTTGCTTTCCCTGGGGTACCTCAATGCTCTTTGCTTCAGCCCAGCCCCTCCATGCATCCCAACATAATTTGGGGAGGGGTGACGTGGAAAACCATCTGCCTCCCAGTTTACCCACCCACAGCTTCTCAGCTTCCCCAGTCTCCTTGCTAGCACAGTGTTCTCCATCACAAATCGTGCTAGGATGGGGTTTGTGTCTTTTCAGAACAGCCTGAATTCACCCAGCACCTGGGGCAAGAGTTCGTCCTGGGTCACCAGCACTGCAAAAACCCCGGGGAGGGCATCTCTGGGACCCCAGACCCATCCTGGGCATGTTAGAAATCTTGGATGGGTGGAAAATAAGAGATTTAGGATCTACCTCCCATCAGTGTAAGGAGCTGGGTATCTTGCTTCTCCCTCCACTGACGACACTCCCATTGCTGCTCCGTGCTCCTTCCCCAGCAGCATGCAAGGAAATCCATGGCCCCTTGCTGGCCTTGCCCGCCCCAGGCTGAGCAGCAGGGAGAGCTCGCTCAGGGCACAGGGGTGCTCCTGCTGTGGAGCTGCACACCCGTCCTGCTTCAGGGCACAGCCACCCGTGCAACACCTTGCTGGCTGCTCTTTGCTGTGCAAAATGCCAGGAGAAATTTATGGGGCTCTGCAGCGAGCGAGGACGGATGCAAACGGCGCTGAGTGATGCGGCACAAGCACGCGGGCTGGATGGTGGCACCGGAGACCGATGTCAACAATTGCTCCACGTAGCAAGGAGCCTTCAGCCTCCAGCCAAGCCCAAGGGATGCTCTCTGGGAAGGCTGCAGTGGTCCTAAGCTCTGCACCAGCTGCTGCCTCCAGCTTGCAAAGCCCAACCAGTTTGCACCAGTAAGAGCGACTAGAGGAGACTGTGAGAGGACCCTCGGCCATCCAGGAGCAGGATTTTCTCACCAGGTTTCAGGCTGGCATTGCAAAGTTGACCTTGCACCACCCAACAAGCACGGGGCAGCACTGCAGGGACAAATTCCCCTCTCCCCATCCCAAATCCTCACCCAGGAACTTGTGGGGGCAACTCCCCCAAGCAGTGCTGAGATGGAGCGAGAACGGAGCAGGGAGAGGAAAGCCCCCATCTCAGGGAGTGGGAGAAAGGGGGTGAAACATCTCACAGCTTTTATTTTGGGTGTCCTGGGCTGTGCACAGTCTCATTTTGCGGGGTGCAAGGGGTGCTCTGCCCCTGTCCCAGCCCCAGCCCCGTCTCTCCGTAGCTACCCAGGAGCAGAAGCAGCCCCGCAGCTTCGCCGAGGAGCGCCTCTTCAAGCACCTCTTCACCGGCTACAACCGGTGGTCGCGGCCAGTGCCCAACACCTCCGATGTGGTCATCGTGAAGTTCGGGCTCTCCATCGCCCAGCTGATCGACGTGGTGAGTAGGGGGAAACTCGTGCAAGGTGGGGATGGGGCAGCAGCACCCTCTTGGCCATCTCCTGAGGGGGACAAGCCACCCATCTTCCTCCCCCAGACCTTCAAAGAGCAGGGGACGTTGCTCCCTTCCCCTCCCCTCCATCCCAAGCCCTCCCTTTCCCCGCAAGTGGGAGAGCCTCAAGGAAAACTGCACGGCTCTCCATCCTCATCCTAACCCACCCATCATCTACCTGCCCATGGGGCCATCCCTGGGCTTGTCTTCCCATCCATGCCCTGCTTGTTCTTGTCTGCCCACCTGTCCAAACATCCACCTGTCCGACCGTCCGTCCGTCCATCCATCCATCCATCCATCCGTCCGTCCATCCATCCATCCACTCAAACACCCGTCATCCCAAAACCCCAGGTTTGTTGAGGCTGGAGGCACCCCTGGTCCCCTCTGGTCTCCCCCTGCCCCAGCAGGGCCACCCACAGCAGGGTGCCCAGCACCACGTCCAGGGGCTCTGGGAGATCCCCAGGGAGGAGACCCCACAGCCTCTGGGTCCCTGTGCCAGGGCTCCGGCTCCCGCCCAGCACGGCAGTGCTGCTGGTGGGCAGGGGCAGCTCCTGGGCTCCAGGCTGTGCCCAGTGCCCCAGGGCACCACGGTGCAGAGCCTATCTACCACCTAGAGCCTCGATAGATCCACGACCCATCTACCTACCCACCTGTCCATGCATCCTTCTACCCATCGCTGTATCTGCCCGTTTACACGGGGGATTGCGCACTTGCCCACCACCAGAGCCTCTCGGAGCCGGATGCCGCAATATATCACTGTTTGCTGCCACCTAGCGAGCAGATACCCAATCTCTCCTTCACCTCGTACCGGTTGCTGCCAGGACCTGAACCCCAGAGGCAGGAGGGGCAGCTCAGCTGCAACAGTAGGCTGGGCGAACGCAGTGAACAAAACCTCCCTGCCCGTCTCCTCTCATCTCTCCCTGTTTCGCACCACAGGATGAGAAGAACCAGATGATGACCACGAACGTCTGGCTGAAGCAGGTAGGAGCCTGTGCTCTCCGTGGGGCAGGAGAGTGTCAAGGAGGAGGAGGAGGAGGAGGAGGGTGGCATTGGGCAGCTCGGTCCCACCAGACCCAGGGTCACCTGGTGCCCCCCATGCCTCCCTCCAGGAGTGGAGCGACTACAAGCTGCGATGGAACCCGGAGGACTTTGACAACGTCACCTCCATTCGGGTGCCCTCTGAGATGATCTGGATCCCTGACCTCGTGCTCTACAACAAGTGAGATGGGGTGTCCCTTGGGCCAGTTCCCCTGTCCCAACCCATCCCACTGCATCCCATCCCACCTCAACACTTCCCATCCCAACCCATCTCCGTCCCATCTCACCCCATCCCATCCTATTCCACCCCATCCCACCCCACCCCACCCCAAGGGAGGCAGCTCCTGCCCTCATTTTCTGGGGGGAACCCTTCACGCTCTGTCCCCGCAGCGCCGACGGGGAGTTCGCTGTGACCCACATGACGAAGGCCCACCTCTTCTCCAACGGGAAGGTGAAGTGGGTGCCGCCCGCCATCTACAAGAGCTCGTGCAGCATCGACGTCACCTTCTTCCCCTTCGACCAGCAGAACTGCAAGATGAAGTTCGGCTCCTGGACCTACGACAAGGCCAAGATCGACCTGGAGAACATGGAGCACCACGTGGACCTCAAGGACTACTGGGAGAGCGGCGAGTGGGCCATCATAAACGCCATCGGCACCTACAACTCCAAGAAGTACGACTGCTGCAGCGAGATCTACCCCGACATCACCTTCTACTTCGTCATCCGCCGCCTCCCGCTCTTCTACACCATCAACCTCATCATCCCCTGCCTGCTTATCTCCTGCCTCACCGTGCTGGTCTTCTACCTGCCCTCCGACTGCGGGGAGAAGATCACGCTCTGCATCTCCGTCCTGCTGTCCCTCACCGTCTTCCTGCTGCTCATCACCGAAATCATCCCCTCCACCTCGCTGGTCATCCCGCTCATCGGCGAGTACCTCCTCTTCACCATGATCTTCGTCACGCTCTCCATCATCATCACCGTCTTCGTCCTCAACGTGCACCACCGCTCCCCCAGCACCCACACCATGCCCCGCTGGGTGCGCAGCTTCTTCCTGGGCTTCATCCCTCGTTGGCTCTTCATGAAGAGGCCCCCTGTGCTGCCCCCCACCGAGGCGGCCACGGGCCAGTATGACCCCCCGGGGACGAGGCTCAGCACCTCCCGTTGCTGGCTGGAAACCGACGTCGATGACAAGTGGGAGGAGGAGGAGGAGGAGGAGGAGGAGGAGGAAGTAGAGGAAGAGGAGGAAGAGGAGGAGAAGGCGTACCCCAGCTGCGTGCCCCCGGGGGGGTCCCAGGGCACCCAGTGCCGCTACAGCTGCAGGCGCCCAGCGGGCAAGGCGTCAGGGGGCCCGGCCCCCCGGGTGCCCCCCAAGGAGGAGGAGGAGGCGGGCTCGGACCGGGGTCTGTCGCTGTCCCCCAGCATCCTGAAGGCCCTGGAGGGCGTGCAGTACATCGCGGACCACCTGCGAGCTGAGGATGCCGACTTCTCGGTGAGTGGGGGCCCCTGAGGGCTGGGGGGTGAGGAGGAGCCCCCAACCCATTGCTCCCCCCCACAGGGTGTTAATGGGGGGATGCCCAGATGGCTCCCTGCGTGCTGAGGATCCCAAGCCAGGAGAAGATCAACAGCTACCTCCTGGGAAGCACGGGGTCCCAGCTCAGGGATCCTCAGGCTGTGGGGTGCTGGAAGCCCCTCTCCCCTCCATGCTGTCCTGCTTTTGGACACTGCCCACCCAGCCCAGCTCGGACCCTCCACCCCAACCCTAAGTTTGGGAACCCCAGGGTGGGGTTTGCTCTGCCCCCAGCAGCCTCCCCGCAGAGGTCCATCCCCAGACTTTCTGCTCGAGGCATCTCCTAACGCTGGGGGCTGCGTCCTCTGCCTGCTGCTCAAGGCCCCTCTCCTCCCGGCAGGTGAAGGAGGACTGGAAGTACGTGGCCATGGTGATCGACCGCATCTTCCTCTGGATGTTCATCATCGTCTGCCTGCTGGGCACCGTGGGGCTCTTCCTCCCACCCTACCTGGCGGGGATGATTTAGGGACCAGGGGCGATACGGGCTCCACTTGCCCCTCTCCCAGAAGGGCTGTGACTGTGTAGGACCCTTAGGTGGGAATTCCAGCAGTGGGGAAGGAAGCAAAGGGTGTGCTGGGGGTGACTTGCTCCTTGCTGTGCTGCCCATGGTCATCCCAGTGGCCCGTGGCCACCTTGGCCAGGAGGAAGGCTCAGCACAGCTTTTCTGCCAACCAAACATGGGATGGGGGCTTCTAGGAGAGGCATCTGCTTCCTCCAGCTGCTGCTAGTCCTACCTGGAACCCAAGGGCCACCTCTGGTTGTGACTCCAAGAACAGAGGACATCACAGCTGCTTCTGGGTGTGTGCTGACTGCGGGGTGCTCAGGGTCACATCCATCAAAACGTGGGGCAGGAGACAGAGCTTTGGGCAGCCCGTGCAAAAGGGACACAACAGCAGGAAACTGCAGAGGCTCCTGCTTGCATTGTGCAGCTCGGGGGCTCTGCTCTGCTCTGCAAAGCCCAACCAGCATGAGCGACCCCCCTGAACCAGCCTAAATGTGTGCTGGCGGGTCTGCCAGCATGGGGATCTGGGGCAAATTGTCCTCTCCATCTGACGCCTGCAAGAACCTGCGGATCCCAAACCCCTTCGCTCTGAGGACTGCTGCAACCCAGCTTTAATTTCTATCTTCCACGCACCCTAAAGGACCTGTGCTTGCAAGGGATCTAGTGCCCCGAACCCAGGTTTTTCCTGCGACACGTTCTCCTCCAGGAGACCAGCCCAGGTGACCACAGAGCTGGATGCAATCTGAGGGGTTTCAGAAAACGCTTTGTGCTTTCAGGAGTGAGATGGGCTGGGATAAAGGGTGCCACTGAGAGACGAGTGCATCCCACGGGTGCTGCAGCCACTCACGCACCCTCTGGCGCTTGCAGGCTGGCTGCAGGCATGGGGCTGAGGTAAGGGATGTGCAAGGCAGCGGGTACCCAGGCTGGGTGCGTGCTCGGGTACGTGTGTGCCTGTCTGACCTGTCACATCCCAGCTTTATGGCTCTGCAGAGCCCGGTGTGCTCATCTGCTCCCCACGTCAGCCCTCCAGAGGTGGCAGACCCTTCACTGCAGGGTTCTGGGGCTCCAACCTGCACGGCCCCCGCTCTTTTCCAGGAGGGACTCACCCCAGGGGGGGGGCACATCAGCCAAGCAGAGGCACAGCAGGACTTTGTGCATGGTTTATCTCAGCCAGAGCGAGCAACGTTGCGGGAAGATGCTGGGGAAAAGCCCGAACCGTATGATTTCCAATTCAAGCACAAACCGAACAGAGACTTTGTTGCTGTTGTTGCTTACACAGAGCAGCTCGGAGCAAACCCAGCTGGAAACACGGCCGGTTTGTGTCACCGAGGGCTGCGGTTGCAGGGACCCATCCCTCCCGCGCTCCCCGGGCTGGGGCCGGCTGCGAGAACCGACCCGAGGCGGCGCGGGGACCCGCGCCCGTCATTAAATAAACTCTTCTATACAATGTACAAGGAAATGAAAACAGTCCCTCCAGCGAGCCCCCCTGGGAAGCCAGCTCCCCTGGTCACCGCGCCCCCGGCTCCCGGCACCAAGGAGCGGGGTGCGGGTCCCCGGTGGGGTGTGCCGCCCCTCGGAGGGGCCAAGGGATCTGCGGGGTGGACACATGGACCCGCTGGACAGAGCCATGGGCCCACTGGATGGAGACGTAGACCCACTGGATGGACAGACAGACCCACTGGATGGACACATGGACCCCCTGGGTGGCCAGGAGCGGATTGCCACTGAGCCAAAGGGACTTTCATCCGCCCTTGGGGACAGCCATGCCCCCCCAGCCCTTTTGAGGCACGCGTCACCAGGTGCCTCCCTTCTTCAGAAGACCGCCGAGATGATGCTAAAGACACGAGCAGCTGCAGGAGGAGAGGGGACAGGGAGGGCAGGGGGAGACACACACAAGCCAGCTCCTCCGCACCGCTCTCCTCCCATGGCCGCCGACCGACACGGCGCTGCCGCTCCTCTCCTTCCCCACCCCTTCTCCTTCCCTCTCTCCTGCCCTCACTCCAAGCACAGCTTCACCAGGTTGGCCTGGACCTTGGCTTGGTCCACGGCATCCAGCAGGTTCTTGGCGTCCACGGCCAGGGTGTGGGAGGCCGTCAGCATCTGCCGCTTGCACTCCTCGCTCAGCGAGGTGACGGCGTTCTGCTGCGCCAGCCGCATCTTGTTGATGAGCTCGGCCAAGTCCTTGTTGAGGAGCTTCTGGGTCCCCTCGATCTGGCCACAACACGCGGGGGTTAGAGGTGGGGGGGGTCCCCAACAACCCGCTCCCCCATCCCCAACCCCGTGGGGGCACACTGCAGCCCTACCTCGGTGCGGGAGGTGGCGGGCAGGATGGGCAGGATCTCGTCCACGCTGCCGATCAGCTTGCGGAGGGACAGGCCCACGTTCTGCAGGGCGAGCGGTGGGGTTAGGATGGCTCCAGGCATGGGGAGGAAGTGATGCATGGGAACTGGCCCTGCTGCTGATTCAAGGATCCCAGTGGGGAGAGGGGCATGGGGGGGAAAGCGCTCCTCACTGACCCAAGGACCCAGTGGAGGAGCAGTGCATGCTGGAATTGACCCAAGGGTACCGGGAAGGAGCAGGGTGTGTTGGAAATGCTCCCACCACCGACCCAAGGGCCCTGCAGAGGAGCAAGGTGTGCTCCTAATGCTCTCTCCTATACATCTCTGACTCTCCCAAGCTTGGTGGGAGCTGCTCAGCAGACCGATTCCCAGCCCCCTCCCCATTCCCCACAGCAGCCCTGGCACTGCCCCTTCGCCCTACCTTCACCACGAGGATGTACCCCTCCGGGGGCAGGAGGCTGATCTCGTTCTTCAGCTGCAGGACAGCCCGCACCAGGTCCATGACGTTGCTGTACACTGTGTCATCCGTGCGGTCCAGGTTGGCGGTGGGGGCCGGCTGGATGGACTGGCAGACAACAGGGCCACGATGGGCTCAGGGCAGAGAGGGGGCAGGGAGGGGAAGGGCAGCACCCGTGGGGAGCCCTGGCTGGGCTCTGCACACCAGACCCATCCGCCTCCCACTGTGGCTTGGGTGCTGCTTGGTCGCCCTGATCATTTTGGGGCGTGGGAGAGGCAGGAAAACCTCATCCTGCGGACACAGAGGGGTGGTGGAGGAGGACTTGGACCATGGTGGCCCAGTTCGGGGAGGTCTTACCTGTGCCCCGAGTCTTGGAGGCTTCTGGGGGGGCCCCGTGAACTCTGCTACACCATCAGTAGGGGAAAGGAAGCAGAGTCACTCCAGCTGCTCCCCGGACACGCTGCAAGTCCCCTGAGAGCTGTGCCATGTCCCACACCACCCTGGGCACCCCAACCAGCCCCAGCGGCGTGCCACCTCCCCTCCAGCATCAAGGCAAGGAAAAGGGGGTGCCCACAGCTCAGCCCCCTCCGCGTGCGGGGCAGGCAGAGCTGCTCCCGGCCATGTGGGATTGCAGAGGTGGCAGGGACGTGGCCCTGAGGCTGTGAACTGCTCCCCGGGGCAGCAGGGGGCACTCACTGTAATCCGTCTCCTTCTCCGGAAGCAGCTGCGGGGGAAGAAACAGCAGCAAATGAGAGGTGGGAAATAAAGTTAGGATGGAGGAGGCATCGCCCCAGGGTAGGGGTATCCCTGTCCCGGGGGTTTTGAGGGGCAGGTCTGGATCATAGGCATTGCACCCCGTTAACAGTTCTGGGCAGGTTTTCCTGCTGAAATCTGGGGGAGCCCAGGGCAGCACCAGCCACATGCCCATGCTCCTCTGTGCACCTGAAAGCAGTTTGACCCCCCCAGCCCCTGAACGCACCCACGAGCAGGGCTGGAAAAAGGGCAGCAGGGACTGGTGCCGTCATTGCAACCTGCAAATATCTGCTGCACACCCTCAAGACAGGGAGGAGCTCCAGGTACCCCCGGGAGAAGGACCCCGCCGCACCCTTGGACATGAGCACACCCAGCGGGGTTCCCTGGGGCTGGCAGCACTCACCAGAGCAGTGTTGTTGTTCATGAACACCGTTGGGTCCTGCAAGGGAGAGAAGGCTTGTGAGAGGTGCTGAGAAAAGGGGGAAGGCAAAGGGGGAAAAAGGGAAAGATGGGGGAAAGACAGGGGAAAAGGGAAAGTGGGAAAAGGGAAAGATAGAGGAGAGGGAGGAAAGAGGGAAAGAGGAAAGAGGGAAACATGTGGGTTGACCCCATAGAACTCCCCCCCCAGGCAAGACTTTCCCAAATTTTGACCCTTTCACCCCGATTCCCAGTAGGGAAAGCAGCACCACCTCCTCCCACTCTGCCCAACATCAGCCAGGAAAAGCAGCCTCTGACCTCCCAGGTCTTCCTGCCTCCTGGGAGACCCCAAGAGCACGGCCCATCTCTGCAGCTCCACAGCCCCTCGCGGCCCTGCCCTTGTCCCCCTCCCCTTCTCTGGGGCGCCGGGACCCCCAGGCTGCTGCTCCCCAAAATTCTGCCTCATGCCAGCTGCTGCAGGAGCGGGGTGGGGAGCTGGGTTTTGCTTCCCTGGCTGCGTCAGTCGCGCTAATAAAAGATCTTCTCTTGCCTGTGCATTAGTCACACATTAGCTACCTTGGCTCCTTATTAAAAAAGCATTACAAAAGCTCACGCAGACATGATTGCAAGTATTTAAAAATCGCAGCTCTGGAAGGTTTTTGCAGGTGCAGAAAATAAAAAGGTGCAAGCGGGTCGGATGCTGGAGCTGTCCTGGAGGGAGACAGGCGTCCCCAGCTGTGCACAGGGACCCTAACAGCTGCAGTGACCGAGAGCTGCGTGCTGGGAAACCTGCAGCAAAGCAGAGGGCTGCTGCAAGCGGCCCCATTTCGCGTTGTGGCCCTACCGCAAAAAGCGAGCTGCAGCCCTGCCACCTCCTTGGCGACAACGCAAGAGCTGAGAGCCAAAAGCCCAGCCCCAGCCTGGTGTCACCCACCAGGGACTTCTCCTCCTGCCGCAGCCACTGGTAGTCCTCCACCATCTGCTTCTGCTGCTTGTCCAGGACCTGCCGCATCTTCAGCCTCTCCAGCTCCCAGAGCTTCTGTGCCTCCTCCTTGCTGCTGGGCCGCAGGAAATCTTCCTCCTGGTGCATGAAGCCGGCAGTGACGGGGGGCTCAGCACCCACAGCCCCCTGATTTTGCCACGGGAGCCGGAGCTCACTCTGCGCATGCAACACCATGCACCGGACCCTGGCAGCCGTGAGCACGGGGCTGGTCCAAGCTGATCTTGGAGGGCCCCTTGGCATCCAGCAACACACCTGCACCCCATCTCAGCACTGCCCAGCCCCGGGGGTGCCCCTAGCAGCGCATCGTGCCCACGGTGCGGGTGCTCGCGGCACCAGGGCCATGCAGAACCGGCCAGCAGAGCACCACCACCAGCCGCAGGACGACGCCTGCCTCTGATTTTGGGGCTCTGCAGTGGCGCTGAGGAGCCAAACACCAGGTGGCAACGCTGAGCCCTGAGCAGCCACCCATCCCCAGCACAACCCCGCTCCGTTTTGGGGACACCATGCCAGCTGCTCCTCCACCACCACACCTCCACCTTCGTGCACATGCAAACATGCGGAGCAGGGGGCAGCAGCCAGCCCCCTCCAGCCTCAAGCAGCGCAGCGCAGGACCTGGCACACGGCACGAGCTGGCAGCCAAGCGCAGAGCATCCACCTGCGGAGCCCCCTCCTCGGCGCAGTCCTCGGGGCGGGGGTCCCTCTCTTACCCGCATGCTGTGACGCTTGAAGACGTTGTGGCGGTTGAGCGGCGGGGTGTGCAGGGAGCTGGCCGGAGACTGGTACTCGATGGGGCTGGTGAGGGTGGGCGAGCTGGCGCACAGCCCCTCGGGCACCTGCGGCGGGGCGGGCGGCGCGGGCACGGAACAAAGCCACCGGAGGTTAGCGCGGACGGACGGACACACGGACAGAGCAGAGCGCGGGGCACACGGACAGAGCAGAGGCTGTCACACCAGGACCTCGTGGAGGAGCACAGCTGCTCTCTTAGGGCCTTCCTCACCAGGAGGTTTGAGACCTCCCTGTGCTCAGGGTCCTGCCTGGCCCCAAAAGCACCCAAGAGCACAGAGATGCTCCGAGGAACAGAGCAAAGTGCAGAGGTGGGGATCTGTGCTCCTGTAGGGCAGCCAAACTCAGCTGCAGGCAGCGCTGGAGCGCAGCAAACCTCCTCTCCTCCCAGCTGTGCATGCAGAAGGGAGGGGGCGAGCGCTGCAGACAGGAGCGAGGGAGCACGCTGCAAGAGGGAGGAAAGGGAGTGCTGCAAACGGGAGAGGGGAGCGCTGCAAACTGGAGGAGGGAGCGCTGCAAATGGGATGGGGGGAGCTTGCAAACAGGAGGAAGGAGGGCAGCTGCAGATGGGAGGGGGGTAGAGCTGCAGACTGCCCTGCCCTGGGACGAAAGCCGCTCCCCAAGCTCCAAGGCAGGGACGAGACACGGGACAGGACTGAGCCCAAAGCCGTGCGCTGTCCTCCTGGCAGCTTGGTGGCTCTGAGTCCCAAAAGCCACCAGCTCCTGAGGGCTGGAGCTCTGGACACGGCATCCCGGGGTCAAACCCTTGTCATGTCCCTGTGGGTTGCTCCGGGCGCGCAGCCTTACCTGGAACTGCAGCTTGGGAGCCAGGAGGTTGCTCTGTGGCGGCGGTTTGTACCTGGGTCTGCTGGGCTGTGGGGAAGAGGGGGAGAAACACGAGGTGGGTGCAAGCCTGGGGATGCCCCATTTCGGCACAGGGTCGAGGCACCGAGCTGGTGACAGCCCCATGTCATCCTGCCCGTGTCCCACCTTGGGGGGTGGCTCCTGGAGGGACGGTGGCTCCATGATTTTGGGAGGCCGGTGGCGGTTGTTCCGCTCCTGCTCCTTGGCCAGCTCCTTCTCCATCAGGTAAATGTCACTGTGGGGGAAGAGGGAAGGGAACGGGACCTCAGGGAGCGCTGGCGCAGGGGATGCGTGGGCCGGGTGGGTGGTAGAGAACAGCCGGGTGCCAGGCTGCCCCCAAATCCGCCCCCCTCCGCCTCCCAGCTCACCTCAAGCTGCAAACCAGGTCCTTGAACTTGGGCCTCTCGCTGGGGTCGTAGTCCCAGCAGCGCGTCATGAGGGTGTAGAGGACGGGCGGGCAGAGGTCGGGCTTGGGCAGGCGGTCACCCCTCTCCAGCACCCCGATGACATCCTTGTTCTCCAGCCAGAAGAAGGGCTGCCGGCCGTAGCTCAGGATCTCCCACATGCACACAGCTGTGGGGCACAGGAGAGGAAGCGCAGGTGATGCCAGAGCCACCACCCCGGGACCAGCCCCTTGCCCAGGTCCCCTGCTTTTGGGGAGCAGGCTTTGTGGTGTGACACCAAGCAGGCCACTTGGTGTCTCCCTGTGGTGCTAGGGAGCTGCAAGGTCCTGTTTCCTGCTGTTAGGGATGGACAGCTGAGTGCTAGAGGCCTTGGGGATGGGCAGATAGGCAGGGAGATGGACCTTTGGGGGGTCACTTTAACCCAGTCCTGAGCATCTTGAGTGCAGGATGCCCCAAAAGATAGTGGAGCATCTGGAATGCAGGAGGAGTGAGAACTGCAGGACCCTCTGCCCTTTCCTAGGGTCGCTTTCCCCAAGGCTGAGCGACCACCGCTGCACCAGAGCAGGATTTGTCCCCGAGCACCCAGACGCTGCCCCAGGACGTGCCCAGGACCTGCCCCGTCCCCGTCCCACCGCGCACCGAACATCCAGACGTCGCTGGCTGTCGTGAAGCGTCGGAAGTTGATGGACTCAGGGGACATCCACTTGATGGGGAGACGGGTGACGGAGGCTGGAGGGACAGACAGACAGGTGCTGATAGCTGCAGAGGGGCTGCGGCAAGCCCCCACCCCACCGCGCTCCCTCACCTTTATAGTACTCCTCGTCCTCGATGTACCTGGAGAGCCCGAAGTCGCCCAGCTTCACGCACTCCGGGGAGGCCACCAGGACGTTCCTCACCGCGATGTCCCTGCAAGGACAGACCCTTGGGTGAGCACGGGGGCTCGGCTGTGATGCCCAGAGAAACCAGCTCCCCTGGGGGTGAAATGGGTCTGCAAAGGGTGCTGCCAGCCCCGGGTCCTGCCCTGCTGCTTGCCCCCCACCTGTGCACGCAGTTGATGGCCTCCAGGTACGCCAGGGCTTTGCTGATCTGCAGCGCGTAGAGGACGAGCGTGGGCACGGCGAGGCAGTGCTTGTTCTGCTCCAGGTACTGCCCCAGCTGCAAGGGGACAGGCAGGGGGGCTCAGGGGCTGGAAGGGTGCCACCGAGGTGTGGGGGGGACAGGCCCCAGCAGCAGCGCCCCCCGCACCTCCCCGTAGGGGTACAGCTCCATGATGATCCAGGTGGGCTCCTCCTCTGCGATGCCGATGAGCTTCACGATGTGGGGGTGGTCCAGCTTCTTCATCAGCACTGCGGGGAGACCCTGCCTCAGGCACCCTGTGGTGAGGGGGCCGCCAGGAGCACAAACCCCACCCGCGGCACGGGGGCAGCTCCCTGCCATGGGACCAGAGCCAGGGCAGCAGGAACTGCCAGGGCTCCAATGGATTTACGTGCAGATGGTGCACAAAGGTTCCAGCAGCCTTTTTTCCCCCCCGTAAAACAGGGATTTGGGTGAACCTCGTGTGGAGCAGAGCCTGCAGAGGTACCCCAAAGCGCAGCAGGACCCCCAGCATACCCGCCTCGCTCAGGAACTTGTCCTTGTTCTCGGGGCTGCAGTCCTTCTTGCAGGTCTTCACGGCCACGTTCACCCGCTCCCCTTTCTGCGAGCAGAAGCAGGGGGGGCAGCTCGAGCCTGCTCCCCCCAGGCACGGAGGGGTTGGGTGGGGAAGGGGCAGCGCTGTGCACCCACCGGGTTGGTGTAGGTGCCCTCGTACACCTCACCGAAGAAGCCTTCCCCCAGGATCCTGCCCAGCGTGACGTCCTCCCGGCAGATCCCGTAGTGCTGGGCTGAGAGAGCAGGGCAGCAGCGGTGGGTGCTGAGTGTGGGGGGGGCTGCTCGCACCCCTCCCTGGGCACAGCCCCCGTGCTAAGGGTCCATGGGTGCAAACCGGCTCCATCACCCCCTTGGGCAAGGCAGGGACCCGTGGGTCCTGCCCCATAGGGCACAGCCCCAGGAGGTACCATGGGCAAAATGAGCAAAACCTGCAAGGTCCCCAACTTTGGGTCTGGGTGGGAAATTGGGGTGGGCAGGAGGAGGGAGAAAACAGGGAGATGGGTGCAGGGAGGCGACGGAACCCTAGAATGCTTGGGTTGGAAGGGACCCCACAGCCCCCCCAGCCCCAACCCCTGCTGGGGGCTGGCTGCCACCCCCCAGATCAGGCTGCCCAGGGCCCACCCAGCCTGGCCTTGGGCACCCCCAGGGATGGGGCACCCCCAGCTGCTCTGGGCAGCCTGGGCCAGGGCCTCACCGCCCTCTGAGGAAAGAATTTCCTCCCAGTATCTAATCTGGTGATGGGCGCTGGGAGATGGGCAAGAGGGCACCCAGGGGGTGTCACCCACCTCCAGACCTCGGTCGTGAGGACTCGTCGGGGATTTCAGCGTAAATATCGGAGTCTAGGGCAAGAAGGAGGTGGCAGGCAGCGATTTGGGCAGGGAGAGCCAAACTGCCCACCCTGGAACCCCCCACCATGGCTGGCGGGGAGGAAAGGGACCCCCAAACTCACCCATGCTCACTCTGTCAGACACCGCCGAGTGCCGCTCTTCCAGGTGCCTGCGGGCAGGGGGAGGCTGGGGTCAGCGAGCAGGGCACGGCCGGGCAGGGCGGGGGTCCCAGCCCCCCCAGCAGGGCCGGGTGCTACTCACGGGCTGGGGATCCGGGGCAGGCTGCTCCTTTTCTCCCTCTCTGCGGGAGAACAGCAGGTGGTCACCTCGTGGCTGTGCCATGCACCCCAACCAGGGCCGGGACCCCCCCACGCACCCCCCTGCTGCTGCACCCAAGCAGACAAGGGGCAGGCGTCACCCCGCAGCCCAAGATGTTTTGGGAGCGGGTGGAAGGTGTCCGGCCACCCCTGCTATGGAAATGCCACCACCCCTTGACTAGAGGTGAGCTGGGTGCAGCACCCATGCAGCGAGTTTGCAGGGTCTCAGCTTGGGCCACCTGATGGCTGAGCCCCTGAGGGTGATGCTGTAGCCCTGGAGAAGGCTTGGGGTGGAAGAAGGCTCGGGTGGGGGAGTGTGGATGGGCTGTAAGTGTGGCCTGGTGGGGACACGCAGGGTGGGGAGATGCCTGCACCCCGTAGGGACCCGCAGGGCACCCACCTCTCCTGGGGAAGACGATGAGGGAGGTGTCCAGGCCACCCTGCAGCCGGCAGTAGCCATCGATGAGGTCGGCCATGTTCTCCGCCTCGGCCAGAGACGACGTCTTGATGGCCAGGGACTGGGGCAGGCAGCAGGGACAGGTGGGTGAGAGGCTGCCCATGGTCCCCAAAACCCAGAGCCCAGGGGATGTGGGGTGGGGATGTCCCCCCCTTTGCACCTCAAGATGCCTCGGGCACCACCTCCCCAAGCCCCCCAGTACAGCCCTGGCCAGGACCCTGTCCCCAAACCAGCACCCTGTCCCCAAATCCCCCCAGGGCAGGGTCATCCCAGGCACTTTGGGTGGGCTCTGGCTGGGGACAGAGCATCCCCTCGCCCACGGCTCCAGGCAGGAGCTCCCCCCACAGGAACAGAGCTGCCCACCGAGTCCTGCAGGGACAATATGCCATCCCATGGCCATCCCCATCCCACCCACAAAATCTGCAAATGTCCCCCCCCAGCCCGTGCTGGGGCTCCCTCACCTGGGGGGTGCCGCTGAGCCCCAGCTGCAGCACCGCCCTGCCCTCCTCCACGCTGGAGCACTTGATGGACTTGATGTGCTTGAACTCAGCCAGGCAGGTGGGCTGCAGGCAGAAGGGCATCCCTTCGTCACGGACCCCCACGCTCGCCCTGGGAGGGGTCCTCACCCCTTCACCCACCCCCCTTCCCCCTGC
>VXAV01005226.1:43716-57204 GCA_013399715.1 Alectura lathami
CCGATGACCAGGTCCACGGTGATGTTCCACCCTTGCTGTGCATGGGACAGATGGAGGATGCAAATTTTGGGGTGGGGCAGAGGGGATCTCCCAGAAATCCAGGTCCCCTCCCCACCAGGAGGGGCTTGGAGAGGTGCAAGCTCCAAGCATGCAGGGCAGATGATGCAAAGCATGGAGCCCAGTGTGGGCTCTTTACCTCCTCCAGCAAACTTCAGACACCAACTCACACCCATCAAGCTTGCACCCATGGGTGCAGAAGCAGCCCCACATCCCCCGGAGCCCCCGCCGTGCCCCCAGCCCCTCTCAGCACCCTCCAGAAAGACCCCACGGCACCCCGCCCCGCCCCAGGGACTCACGATGAGCTCGCAGCGGTAGCTCTCCTGGTCGATGTTGGCGAAGGAGGCAAGGGTGTGCAGGAACTTGAGGATGCACTCGTCCTCCCGCAGCAGTGCGTACTGCTGGAACGTCTGCTGGATCATCTTGCGGAACTGCTTGGGCTGCGGGCAGAGCGCTGCTGGGCATGGCGGGCAGGGGGTGTGCACGTGGGTGTGCACGGGGACGCAAGCATGCATGCGGACACAAATGCACCAGGGCACGCAGGCACACATGCGCTCACCTGCAGAAATGCACCCGTGTGCACAGCCCTGTGTGTGCACACACGTGTGGCCATGCAGGCGCACCACGTGAGCAGATATGCATGCATGTGTATACCCACAGGGAGGTGTGCACGCAGGTGCAGCTCCACACACGTGAGCAAACATGCTTACGCATGCATCTGCAAACTCACAGGGGCACACATAGCCTGTAGGCGTGTGTCCATGCAGACACAGCTTCACAAGCGTGTGCAAAGCCCCCGTGTGCAGATGCACGTAGACATGCAAACCTACAGGCACACCTTGATGCACGCACACGGGCACCCCAGGAACACGTGCACACACACCGCGCACCCAGCCCTGCCCGCGGACGTCCAGCCATCCCTCACCTTCAGGTTCTCCTGCATCTGGCTGGGGAAGAACAGGTCCAAGCCCACCTCCTTCCTGCAGAGCAGAGACCGCGCACGCGTTAACAGCCCCGTGCAGACCGGCACCGCGCGGAGGGGATGCGGCGGCAAAGCAGGGAGCGGGGGGCGCGAGGCGCAGCGGGTGCTCCCTGGGGACGAGCCCAGCGCCGGGGCTGCGGGACGGGCTGTGCCTACTCACTCCAGGAACTCGAAGTTGGACTTCTTATCCAGAGCATTTTGGGGCATGTCCTTGTAAAACCTCCTGCAAGAAGGGAGCGATGTCAGACACCTGCCCGCGCATATCCCCCCGCTTGGCTCCACGTCCTTCCCCCCACAAGCTGGATGCTGGAAGCCCCCTCCCACCGTCACTACCCCAACCCCCCCGGCTGCCTCGCTGCCATCCCAACCCTCCCATCGCAGGGGGGCACCCAGCAGCACCTACCTGAGCTCCAGGCAGCCCAGCTGCAGGGCCATGCCCTCGCTCACCTTGCTGGCGTAGTTCTGCATGTACTCACTCCGGACCTAACGGGGACAAATGGAAGTCAGGGGGCGGGGGGATGCCCACAGGGGTCCACGTGCTCCAGCATCCCTCCTTGGGGTGCCCTGGGCTGGGGGAGAGGTGAAGCCCCTCGGTGCTGGGGGTAGGTGGGAGGCACTGGGGGACCCCCAGGGCTGCCCCAGACCTGCTGGTAGAAGTAGAGCAGCGTGGTCCTGTCCTCCATGAAGCGCTCCATGTAGTCCTCGGGCAGGTAGCGGATCTGCAGGTCGTACCTGGGGACAGGGGATGGCCTCGGTGAGCAGGCGGGGGGCACAAAGAGGGACCCTCCCCATCCCCATCCCCGTCCCCTACCTCCACTCGGCCTCCAGGTGCAGGCACTCGTACTTCTCCTGCACCTCGCCCACCGTCAGCTCCGGGTGCAGCCAGTGGATCTCGTCCGACTTGACGTGCTTGAGGCGCAGCCCGTAGCACTCGGCCAGCTTGATGTCGGGCCCGATGCGGCCGCTCACCAGGATGGACTTGATCACCTCCTGGGGACGGGGCGAGCGGGGCTCAGACCCCTGCAGGAGCCACGGGCTGTCCCCTTGGTCCCCTGTGTGCCCCCTTTGCAGAGGAGCCTGCAGCAGCTGCAGTTTCCCCTTACACAGCAGCGTGCCCTCCCAAGCACCCACTCTCAACCCAAATGGCCCCCCTGAAGCCATTTGCCCACACCATCCCCACCCACAGACTCACCACCTAGGCTTTGTGCTCTGCAGATGAGCTTAAACGGCTCAAAAACGAGGAGGAAACACAGCACAGCTGCAACCCCACGGCCCCAGAGCACGACCACAGCCCCGTGCACTGCCACCAGCCCCTGCAGTCTCCTCTTGAGGCTCCCAGCTGCCTCCAGCCTGCTCTGCAACAAGCCGCAGCCTGCACGAGCCTCACCCCAGTTCTCTGATATGGTCTGATGAGGGGTGAAAGCCTGACCAGGTCATTTCCACCCTTGCGTCCTGAGGAGGCTGTGGGGACAGCACGGCTGCATGTGCAGCCCTGCAGGTGCTGCCTGGCCTCTGCTCTCTGCTGGACCAGAAGCAAACATTCTGATGGTTGCTAGCACGAGCAAAGCTGTGCTTTGCAGCCAACAAAGCCACATGTTGCCTGGGGAGGTTTTCTGAAGTGCTTGCAATTGCATTTAGATCCTCTGGAAATGATAAAATCTCCTCCAGCCTCTAGCTCCTTGTACCTCCAGGACCTCCAAAGCTAGGCACAATTTCAAGCCCTCAGGAGCCTTGGAGAAGTTCTGAGCTTGTCCCCCTTGAAGCCACAGCAAGTCCCAGCCTCGGCCATGGCCCAGCTCACCCCGACGAGGAGCAACCCAATTGCTCACCCCAGCTGTGCTCCTGGGCCACATCTGGCACAGGGGGCAGCCAGACCCTCTCCTTTTCATGGTCCTCACTTGCATCCCACCACAGATCTCCTCCCCATCCTGATTAGTCCATGCCCGCAGCAACCACTCCTGTGCTCGTCTCCGAACCCTCCTGACGTGCCACGAGCTCCTCCTGGGGATGGGAGGATGGGGACATCTCTCTCCCCCTGTGCCAGCAGCAAACCCCTGTGCCCTGGTCCCCTCCACCTGCAACGCACTGTCCCTGAAAAGTCCCTCAGGAGGGCGGTGGCCCTGGTGCAGACACCACACCGTGTCCGTGGAGGGATGCTGAGACCTCCCCAGCCCCTTCTCCACCAGGTCCTTGTGGGTGGAGGGAACGTGGGGGCTCCTGAAGGTGCTGAGCCTCCTGCTGAACCCAGGCAGGAGCATTCCTCTGTGCCGAGGGGAACCACGGCCTGGGAACTGCTCCTTGCTTCCCACAAAGGGGCCAGCAGCAGCTTGGAGGTGCTGAGCTGCGTTGCGGGAACCAACAGCAGGAACAAGGAGCCCTCGCCCTCTCCAAGCCTTCCTGGGCTGCTGGAGATGGCCATATCTTCTCCGTGCCCTCCAGATTTTGGTGCTTACTACCCATGGTGCCGTGAGCACTACCACGCCACGGGCAAGGTGCCCACTACGGAGCTTGCCCCGCTGCTGGACGGACAGAACGGTCCCCACTGCCCTCCCCGTCCCCACGTGCCCCCTGCCCACCTACCCGGATCTCGGTCGTCACGGAGCACTTGACCAGCTTGAAGTTCTTGCCCATGTTGAAGCTGTTGCTGTAGAAGCACACCTTGAGGATGCGCATCTCCTCCCTGTCCGCCTCCGGCGTCCCCATGCCCAGGGTGGCCTCCAGCGTCCCGGCCAGGCTGCGGGAGGAGCTGCTCCGCGGGCGGCCCAGGGGCTCGGGGATGGTCGACATCCTCAGCGCGCCCGGGGTGCTAGGGGCTGAGCATCCCTTCCCTGCAGAGAGACGTGAGCTGCCGAGGCGGTGGGGTGCTGTGGGACGGGATAGGAGGGGAGGGGGGTGGAGACAAGGGGGACACGAGGGGTGGGTGGGAAGGGAGGGACGGATAGAGAGGAGATGATGGAGAGAGGGATGGGAATAGGAAAAGAAAGGAGTGGGACAAAGGGTGCCCTCCTTCCCTCCCTCTAGAGTAATGCCTCCGTGTCCCTGTCACCTCTGGAGCAATGGCCCTACGTGCCCAGAACCTCCGGAGCAATGGCCTCAGAACCTTTCACGCAACACCTCTGTGTCCCCAGCAGCTCCAGAGCTACACCTCTGTGTCCCCGTCACCCCTGGAGCAATGCACCTGTGTCCCCGGAATCTCCAGAGCAACACCTCTATGTCCTTGTCACCTCCAGAACAATATCTCGCTGTCCCCATCACCTCCGGAGCACCATCTCTGTGCCCCCAGCACCTCCGGAGCAATGTGCCCGTGTGTCCCCAGCACACCCAGAGTAGCACAGCCGCCCTCCCTGCAGACGCCACGGGACAAATCTCCCCACAACTAAAATCCTCCCTCGTCCCTCGCCCCTCCCCGCTGCAGCGCTGAGCGTACGCAGACCCACGGAGCGAAAGCAGCAGGCACCAGTTGCACCCTGCCCAGCTCACGGCGTAGCCGAAGCAGGAGCAGGGAGCGTGCAGGGTGGCTCTGCTAACTGACACCAGCTCCCGCGTCCCCTCGTCCCCCATCCCGTGCACCCAGCCCCACACTCACCCCCGCCTCCCTCCAGCCTCAGCCCCCCAAAACCAGGTGAAGGCTTGGCCCCATGCCGTTGTCCGTCCTGCAGCGTGGGGCTGTGCAGCGTGACCCCCGGCGGAGCTGGACTGAGCTCGGTGCAGAGGCCGGAACAAAACGGGGCGAGCAGCCCGGGCTCGTCCTCACCCGGAAGGGTGATGCTGATTTGTATTGATTTGCTCTTTTATTTTTAGAGGGCATAAAACCCAGAAGCCTGCTCAAAAATATCCTTCGGGCTGGCAAGGAAGTGGTTTGGGTTTTCATTTTGTGGAGGAAAACTGGAAACAATATTTAGCCTGCATCGACCTAACAGGGCATGAGATCTCCCAAGCAGATCCCAACTTTCCCTTTTTGTGGGGATTTCTGGGCTGTGAGCCGGGCAGGGCTGGCGTGAGGGATGGCGAAGGCGCTGCTCACTGCGTCCCCTTACACACACCCGCACTGAGGCCAGGCGCACTCAGCGCACACAAACCCACAACAGCAAATGCAGGCTTGCAAGCAGCTGCCCCACGCTGTGCTCTCTGGGTGTGAAACAACCAGCGTGGAAATTCACCGTGGGGCCTCTCCCCAGTTCGAGCCCTGGCTGAGCTCAGGCCTCCAGTTACACATTAACCGGGCATGAAGCTGTTTGCAAACACCAGCGCTGCATGCCTCACCCCGGGTCTGGTGCAGGGAACGGCCCCGGGGAGGGGGTCCTGGATGTGAGGAGGGGGTGAGGAGGGGCTGGGGGCACAGGGAGGCTGGGGACAGTGCTGGGGGTCTGCCCTGCAGCAGGTGACATGGGGACCTGGAAGGTCCTGCAGCCACTGGAAAGGGCAGGTGGCACCGAGTGGGTCTCTGCTCTCCCCACAGCACCACGTGGTGGTGCAGCTGTGACACCCCCTGGCACAGCTGGGGACAGCGTGAGAGCCATGCCAACGTGCCCACGGGGATGTGACACCCTCTGGTACCGCTGGGGACGGTGCGACAGCAATCCCAAGGCAGCCCCAGTGCCAGCCAGGGAAGTGCAAGGAGGGGACAGCAAGAAAAGCACGCGGCAAGGCGCTGATGCAGGCAGCACCTTCCGGGCTGGCTGCTGCTGCTTCTCCCCTCCCCACTCCCCCTTGCTCCCCGATGCCACTGCGCTGCACGCCGTGATTTGCACAGCACGGCTCCGACGCCAGCGGTGCCACGGCGCAACCACGGCCCGAGCCCCCCGCTCCCACTGCAGCCCCCCGCGGGTGTGCACGCCGCCGGCACGCCGCGTGCAGGCTCCGGGAGTTTTGTCTTTTTAAAGCAGCTCCACTGAGTCACCAGCCTAAAAATACGTGTGGCACAGGCGTGCGCTTGCAAACCCCTGCCCGGGGTTTCGCTGGCGGCGGTGCAGCGTGCCCTGCATCTGCATGCACAGAGAGCAGCCCTGTGCACAAGCAGCAGCGCTGAGCACATGTGCGCTCACATGCATTTTCACGCCGGGTTCTTTTTCTCACCTCGCAGCATTGCTTCAGGCTGCGCAAGGAGGATCTTGCGGCAGCTCACATCCCCTGCAGGCGATGCACCCCGTAGCCACGTTCCCTTTGCTTGCAGGCTGGGGGGCGGCAGCGGGAATGGTCACTGTCCCCACAGCGTGGTGGACGGTGCTGGCCAACTGCTTCCTGCTCACCAAGCTCAAATCAGAGATCGGGCCAGGCAGAATTAGCAGCCCCCTGTCCCAGCCCCACAGCTTTGCTCGGGGTTTGCTGCAGCTGTTGCTGCTCTCAGCTCTCAGAAGAGGCTGGGACCCAAAGGTGACACCTCTCCTCCCACCCGTGACATCAGGTGAGCCCCTCGCAGCTCCACGGCTTCTCCCCTCCCCAGATTTATTCACGACACATGGCACCACACGGGGCTGAGCCTATGGGGCAGGATGGGGTTGGGTGCCCCCTCTGTGTCCCAAGCCCTGCGGGTGACACAGGGAGCACCCCAGTGTCCCTGCACAGCACCTCCTCGGTGGACCCTGCACACACTCTGCTTTACCCAAGCAAGATGTCCCTCCAAAAAAGAGCCAGGAAGCAAAGCCAGGGCAGTGCCTGGAGTATGGGGCTGGCTGTGCCACAGTGTCCTGGGGCTCATCCCTGCTGTCCCCCTTCGCTGGGGACCCCCCTGTGCCATTTTTCCCGAGGGGCCGTGCCCCTAAGGACCTGGCCATGCACAGCCCTTTGTCTTCATGCTGGAGAAGGGGCCCTGACCACAGCCCCAGCACCCCACATGTCCCCCTCCGCCCGTTCACATCCCCTACAGCTCGGTGACACAGCCCTTGGCAGCCCGGCTCTGCCCCCAGCGCAGCGGTGGCATCTGGTGACAGCCGTGACGCAGCCCAGCCTGGCACACGGGGGACAGGGGGCGACCACGAAACAGAACCGAGAGCTTGCACCCCTGCTGCCACCACCAGCCCCCCTGCAGGCCCTTCCCGTCCCCTGGGGCCTCGGTGACACCGGGACACCCCGAGACGTCCCCGCAGCACTCAGCAGCCCGGACCCTGGCCCCGAACCAGGAAGTCTCTCCGGGTGTCTCCACGCGCTCCGGGGACGCGGAAAAGTTCCGTGCTCGGTTTCCTCCAGCCCTACCCCAAACCGCGGCCACTCCTGGGGCGCCTGCTGCCACCACATCGTCCTGCACCAGGGATGGGCTGAACCNGTTTGCCCGTGCTCAGCCCACCGCCCACCCCATCATTGGTGCGAAAGGGGAGGGTCTGGGCCCCGCTCTCCGCTCTCCCCCCACCCCACCCCGAGCATGCGGGCGGGGGGATCGGGAGGCGAGCGGCACTTACGGCGAGGTGGCCGTCCCCTGTCCCGTCCCCTGTCCCCGCACTTGCCGACGGTGCTGCCGCTTCCTGCTGCGGCCGGCGAGGGTGCGCGGAGGCGTTCGCGTAGTGCCCAGCTGGCTCACGCGTGTGCCCATTGGGCAGGTGGGGAAACTGAGGCACGGCTCACCCGAGCCTCCCACCCTCCCCCCACCTCGAAGCGCAGGTGAAAGGGTTCGAGCGTGCGGCGGGGCGGAGGCAGGCAGCAGCAGCCCCCGGCCCCGTACTGTGCTAGCAGGGATCGTCCTCCCTGCACGCCCCCAGGACCCCCCGGTATCCCCCCTAATTTACCTTGGGGACCCCCCCACCACCCCATGTCCTCAGGGCTCCCAGACCCTCTGCACTGCCCCAAACCCGCTGCGTTTTCATCCCCTGGCTGCCAGCTCTGGGGCTGTGAGCCCCTCTCCTCCCAAAGCACAAGAGGGGACAGCGGGGACCCCCCACTTACTCTGGCCCCCCAGGAGGGTCCCCGGTCCGTGGGCTCCATCCCTTACGTCGACATCCAGCGCACCCCGCCCCAAGCCACGCTGCCTCCTCCCCGCTCAGCTCCAGGGTCCGTCAGCCGAAAACCGCAGCCCCCGGCCCCTTGCCCACCGGCGGGGCTGCAGAGCTGTGCTCTGTGCTGATGTCCCCAACCAAGCTGGGTCACAACGGGGATCCTAACGGCACAGGCATGGGGGGGCCCCCACAGCGCTGCCCGCCCCGCCCCGGCCCTGCCCCATCAGTGCAGGTATTTAAATGACTCATTGCCGGATCGTTGTGGTGCCGGGGGGGTGGAGAGGCTCCTGCAGGGGTTGAGGCTGCACCCGCACCTTGGGGCTACAGCTGGGGCTACGCCAAGGCACCCCACACGGGTTGCCCCCAGAAACACGCAGCACGGTCTGCTGGCCTCGGTGTCCCCTTCCTTCTGCTGGCCACGGGGCAGAGGGGACCCAAGGGACGCCCTGGTGCACCCCCTGCCTTGTCTCAGGCGTCTGCGTCCCGTATCTGCCCCAGATCTGCTTTGCCCTGCTCCCATCCATCACGGCAGCCCTGTCCCCCACGGGCTCGGGGAGCAGGGTTCCACCTCCCCAGGAACACAACAACACCGTGCACGGCCTCGGGGTGCTGCCAAGACCACCAGCCCCAGCCCCTCATGCATCAAAACATCAGATCTGGGGTTCAGCCTCCATCCCAGCACGGTAATGGGGCAGCGGGGAGAAGGAAAGCCCTGGCAGCCGCCCCCCCCCCATCCCCCTGGATGTTTTTTGGGTGCCGTTTTGGGGCACCACGTGACGGGCCCGCGGAGGAAGCCCGTATTTCGCAAAGGAAAGGAAGTGACACAGGCTGCAGCTGTGGGACAGGCTGCCCCGAGGGGGGGTTGGAGCAGGTGCAGGGGGGCTGCCCCCTCTGCTTGCAGACCCCAAAAATGCCAAAAATGCCGCCAGCTCCAACAAGCCTCCCTTGGACACCTCAGCACCCTGGGGTGGGCCCTAGCACATCCCCACCCCCCTGACACTTTGCTTACTGCACCAGCAGCCCGAGACCCCTCGTCTTGTCTCCTGTCATGGGATTATCCCTCCGCTAGGATGCACCCCCATTCTCAGAGCTGCACCCCCGCTTTCAGAGACGTGCCCCCAGTTTTCAGGGAGGCACCCCCATTTTCCCAGTGGTAAAACACTGCTGCAGGTGTTCCTGGGTGCAGGGCCGGGACACGCACCCTGCCTGCCAGCCCGGCGCTGCGGCTGCCAGGACCGAGCAGCTGGGCACGGCGGTACCGAGGAATCGGGACGGAGCCGCGGTGCTGCCGTCACGCCCACGGCCGGCAGCACGCTGAAGGGGTGACTCAGGCACGGGGGAAAGATCTGCGTGTTCCCGGCTGCGCTGCCGGCGGGGGGGACGAGGCAGGGCCATCTGGGCTCCCCGGGAGGCTCCCCGCCAGCGTGTCCCCCCCCAGCTCAGGGCATGGTAGTGGGAGCCACTGTCCCCGCTGTCCTGGAGGCAAAATGTCCCCGCGGAGCTGCTGGCTGCTGTCCCACTGCCTGGGCATGTGGCGATGGCCCCAGCCTCCTCCCCAGAGCTGTTTCTGCCCCGATTTCACATGGTGCATCACCACGCAGCCCCCATCCCACGGCACTGCTGCCCACCATGAGCCCCGGGACACAGAGCACAGCCAGGAGCTGGCATGCTGGGGTGCAAGAGCTGCCAGGCCCCCACCCTAGGGGGTGGGCTCCTCGGGGGGTTCAGAGCCGTGTGCCCATGCAGACCCCCCAGGTGTGTCCCCCAACGGCCTCCAACCTCAGCAGCGACTGCATGGAACCTGCAGTTTTCCACCAAAACTTCAGGCGACACGGGGCAATAACAGTTTCCCCCTGAAAGTTTCCAGGGATGACACCCGGCTTCCAGCCCGACTCTGCTGCAGGAGCAAGCTCCCAGGGCCCTGCAGATGGACCCTAATTCCGATCCTCCTCATCCTTGCAATTAATAATGTAATTATCCCGCGACCCGTTGTTTTTTCTTGCATTTCCCCAAGGGAGCCAAGGCACAGCAGCGCTCCGGCAAGGAGCAGCACTGTGGCTGTGGTGTCAGGAAAAGGGCTGAGCATGGCAACGGTCTGGAACAACTCCCAAAATCAGGCTGGGGGCAGAGGGCAGTGAGAGCATCCACACGGGGATGCTGGAGGCCCAGGCAGCAGCAGGGCTCAGCCCCAGCTTTCCCGACCCAGCACAGCTCGTGCAGCTCCGCCAGGCTAAAAATATCAATGAGCAGCACTGAAAGCCCCCCCTCGGGGAGGGGAGCAGCTTCCCAGGCGCAGGGTGGGCGTATTTCCCGGTAACCTTTCTGCGCCAGAAGGAAGCGGAGCGGGCACCGTTTTGGGGCACGGCGGGTGCCGGTCGCTAAGCACCGCGGTCGCCAGGCAACGTGACGCTGCTCCCGCATCCTCGGGAGTGGAGGGAAAAGGGGGTCGGGGGGGAGAAGCCCACCCCGTGCCCGAGGCTGGCGTTGGGCATCATGCCCAGGGCGCGGTGGCATCGCTGCAGGGTCCCTGCTGCAGGCACGGAGCCCAGCACCCCTTTCTGCCAGGCCTTTGGGTGCTCGCACTAATTGCTCTCATTATTTTCACACCAGCTTCATCAGGGAAACTCGTCTCCTCCAAAATGCCCGGGCAGGCCGCAGTTTTTTGGCACAAATCGGCCCACAGGGTGCCAGGCTGCAGGTTCTGCAGCGCGTCCCTTCCCCTCCAGCACAGGGAGCGTTCAAGCCCGGAAAAACCCTCGGTCACCCCTAGAAAACCTGCATGGAAGTCACCTCCAAGTGACACTGCTCCAGACCAGGGGGTTTCTAACCTCTTCCTGCAGTGCATGGGCCCTAGGTTTTAGGCTCAACGTCTTCTCCGTTCTCACTGACGCAAACACCTCCCCGTCCCCGCGAGCCCTGCAAAGCGCTGCAAAACGCAGGGCAGCGGTGCTGCCGTGGCCCATGCGCGGCTGCGTTCCGCGGTTGCACGCCCTTTGCTACCTCCGCAAGGGGAAGGGCTTGGGGAGGGGGGAAATTCCCACCTGAAATCCCTCGGTGGTGCTTCAGCCTTTGGAGATAACAGCAGGCAGCGAAAGGCCCCAGCTCCTGCCAGCTGGAAATTCCCCTCGCGGCGCTCTGCTGTGGCTGGAAAGTGTTGGTGGGGACAGGCACAGCCAGGTATTTTGCCGCTGGCTGGAGCGGCAGAGGGAGACGCAGGAAATCCCCCTTCCTCCTCCTCCTCCCCCACACACGCGGGGCTGGACGGGGTGGTGTTGGGCAGGGGAGCAGGGAGCGCAGCACAGCCGGGGGTGCAGCGCAGCGGGCATGCAACACGGCACGTGCGCAACACGGCGGCGCGTGCGGCGCGGCGAGCGTGCAACGCGGTGCGGTGCACAGCAGTGCTGGGTGCGCAGCAGTGCTGGCTGTGCAGCAGCGCTGGCTGTNGCGCCGTGCCAGACCCGCACTGTGGGGGTCGTGCCCCGTGTCCCCCGGACGTGTGCCCCAGCGGCGTGCCCCAGCTCAGAGGCAGCGCGCCCGGGCGATGCTCAGGAAGCGGGGTGGAGGATGCCGGCCGTGGCAGCTCCCGTGCTGCAGTGGGAGCTGCTCGAAGCTGCGTGAGCGCCGCACCGGGCTGGGGCTGCGTGGGCGGCACAGGGAGCGGGGCAGGACAAGCAGCGGGGAGCCGTGCAGCGAGGGACGGGGGCAGAGCCCTCCCGCATCTCCTGTGGGGCACGGGCTGCTGAGAGCCTCCCTGAGGTCACCCCCACGGGGCCGTGTGTGTTTTCGTCTGAGAGAAGCGCGCGCTCGTAGGCCCCCGCTCCCATCCCGGGGTGCAGTGAATCACGCCCCGGCGAGGGCGGCGTTTTTCCAGCGGCTGCACGGGGAGCCCTGGCTCTGTCATCGCAGGGAACTCGGTCAGCACTCAGCCCTGCTGCCTGTCCCCACTTCCTCCTCCCCGCAGCACCTTTCTGTCTGTCCTTCCCAGTTCAGACCAGCGTCCCAGTTGCCTTGCCTTACTGGTGATGCAGCCCGGGAGAAGTTGCCCCCTGGATGCATCCGCTTGGTGCTTCCCTTTGGGAACCCAAGTTTTGCTAAAGGCATGTATTTTTATTTTAACATGGAGCATTTGCACTGCCCCCCAAAAAGCCAAACGCAACCGAGCACAGCGAGGGTTCCCCGGTGGCTCGCAGGAGCGACGCAGCGAGCGCGTCGTGTTCCTGTTCCCTCTCTGCAGCCGCTTCCCCAAACAGAGCTCGGGGCCACCCCCTCCTGCTGTGTGCAGGGAGGGCTTTCCAATGAAAATAAAAAAAAAAAAATCCAAAATTTTGCCCCCGTGGCTCCCCAGGGAAACGTGTCTGTCCCTAGGAGTTTTTTGCTGAGCATCCTGGGTTTTAACCTTCCTGCTCCCTGGGCTGCCTCAGTAAAGGAGAGATGGCTGTGGGACGCTGCTGCCCCGTGGAATGCAGCAAGGCTTCACGCGGAAGGTTCACGTCTCTGTCTACTCCTCGTGAGTAATAACTGTGCCGGGGAAAAAGCAAAATGATTCAGATGCTGCTCTGCCAGCCCCCACCGCCTGCAAGAGCCTCAGCGCGGAACGCGAACAACAGCCGAGAGTGAAGGCGTGGAGACGCAGAGCCCGGGGACAGCAGCAGTGTCCCCGCACACCGGACCTGCACGCGCCCTCGAACACGCATGTGTTGCACGCTGGCGTGTGCAAGGCATCGCCAGCAAGAGTGAGCGCGTTTCCCATGTGCACATGAACAACACCATGGCCTTTGTGTCCCTCCCTGCCCTTCGCTTTGGCTGATGCACCCGGCCTTTCCCCGGCTTCTCCGTCTCACCGCAGCATTCCCCCCAGCTCCAGGCAGCCCCAGCCCACCTCCGAGCCCCCCGCGTCCTCTCCCACCCCTGGCCAAGCACTCAGACATCCCCGCTCCTGGGGGATCCAGCACTGGGACCCTTCCCAGCCGGGGCAGGCAGGCAGATTCCCCCACTGCATCGCCCGGACAGGGCTGGATTCAGAGGAGCAACACGTCCTGCTCGGATGACACATCCCAAGGCCAACGGGGAAGGAAAAACCCCAACGAGAAGCACCCAAACCACACCGGGGCTTGGGCCCGCAGGCACCTCGGTGTTACATCAGCCCCTCGCTCCCTCCCAAGGCTCCTGTCCCCGGGCTCACAACGACGACGACGACGACAGGCACGGGCAGGCATGTTTATGGGACAAACCGCCCTGCCCTTTGGCAAACACCGCTGCTGGCAGCGCGCGGCAGCTCCCGCCCCGCCGCCGCTCGCGTGCTCCCACTTCCTGCCCTCGACTCCCTGCGTCCCCCCTCCTTTGCGCCCCGTCCCCCCCAAAGCGAGCAGCGCTGCTCACCTTGGCGCAGGGCGCGGGTGCAGCCTTCGCCCCGTCCAGCCCCGGGGCAGCCTCNCCAGGGAGGAAGAGGGGGCGGGAGGCGAGGAAGGCCCCACGACCCCTCACCTGGCTGCGCCTTTGACCCCGTAGGCGGGTTGGGACAGG
>VXAV01005226.1:59407-88412 GCA_013399715.1 Alectura lathami
AGGGAGAGGGGGGGGGGGGGGAGAGGCGTCTGGGGGTGTCCTCCGAGCGGCAGGGTGGGAGGCAGCGGGCCCCACTCGCTCGCAGCCGCCGCACGGGTGCTGCATGTTCTTGCTGCCATCTTCAGGCCGGCCAGCCCGAGCTGGAGAAACTCCCTTTGGGTTCCCCGGGGCTGCCAGCTGAAGCGCGTTCCGGGAGAGGAGTTATTTACTGGCTGTGAAACTCAGCGTCGTTTTCATTTTCAGCGATGAAAAATCCTTTGGCCCTGAGAACAGCAGGAGTGAGGGCAGCGCTGCGTGACGGGGTCGCCACGGTGGGGTCAGCACAGGGTGCCAGGGTGGGAGTCGTGACTCGTGGCTGATCTTGGAGGGGGTGTCACTGTAAGCCATGATAAATGTACTGCTAACAAGCAAAGCACCCCAAAAGGAGCATAACTCGAGTCAGTAGCGTGGCAGCCCCTTACCCCCTCTCCTCAGCCCTCGGGAGCAGCAGGGTCAGACCCTCAGGTTTCACAGGGATGAAGGAATTGGCAGGAAAGGGCCCTAAGTGGGGCCGGATCTGCTCTCCTGCTCTTCTCTCAGAGTTCTGACCACCGTTTTTCACCCACTGTGCCCACAAAGGGGCGAGGCAGGCAGTAGGGAGGGAGGGCTGGGCTACCCCAGGAGCCAGTAGGGTCCTCCACAAGCCATCTGCTGGCATATTGCTGCCCACTGACTCCCCTCAGCCCGTGCCTGCAGACCCTGGGCTCTCCTCCCTCAGTCAGCCCAGCCTAGACCTCACGCTCCTGTGGACAGCTACAAGGGGCCCACCCAGCCCGGCCAAGCTGAGATCCTGCAGCGGCTTGGAGCAACCCCAAGAACCCCTTTGGAGGGTGCCTTGTGGTTACCCCTGCCTCCCACCCCAGGGGAAACAATTGCCCTTGCAAAGCGGCTCCCTGCGACACGATGTCCCGCTGTGCTGGGGTGGGGATCTGCTCCCCCAGCCCTGGGATGGTGGCAATGGAGGAGGCTGAGATGTCCGTGCTGCAGGGCAGCTCCTTGTCCTCCTCCAGCCGCTGCTGCTCACCGCAGCAGGGCTGGAAGGTGGTGGCCATGAAGCACGGGAGACGAGAGCCCCCGGATGCCCCGGCAGCCACTTGCCTTTGGGCTGTGGGAACCGGTGGCATCGCCGTGCTGTTGCCATGGGGTTGCCATGGTATTTGTGTCTGCTGTTGCCATGGAGAGAGGAGGAGGCTGGGAATGGGGGGCTGCTGCCAGGGCCACCAGCATGTCCCCAGGCCCCACACTGAGGAGTCTGAGGCCTGGCTGGCCTGCAGTTCCCCAGGTCATCCTGCTTGCCCTTCTTGAAGGTAGGAGTGACATTACTTTTCCAGGGAGTCAAAGCTCCCTGCCAGAGTCGCCTACAAGCAGCTCTCCTGGTTGTGTGTCCTCTCTCCTGCCAAGGGCCTGGGTGGGACAGGAGCCTCCCAAATGCGTCCCCCAAAGAGGGTGTCAGGGAAGGGCTTTGGGGTGACTCCAAGGCCCTGTAGGATCTCAGCTTTGTGGGGCTGGGTGAGCCCATCGTGGTGGTCCCAAGGCACCAGGAGGGATGGGCGGGGCAAGGGGGGACAGCCCAGGGTCGGCAGGGACAGGCTGAGGGGTGACACACCAGCCGAGGTGCTGGTGTGGGACCTGGGGTTGTCTGGTGGGCTGGAGCGGAGCTAAGAGCTGACAATGAAAGACAATAAAAGAGTTTTTTTTTGAGAAACCCTTGGTGTGGGTTGCCCTGACCCACTCCCTTCCCTTCCACCCCACAGGTGCATGGAGATCACGGCTCTGGCTTCACAGGAGCCCACGATTCACAAGGACCCAGGAGCTTTACTCCCCAAGTTTCACTGCCTTATTTGCTGCCAATCACCACTAGCAAGCATACTTAGAATTAATAAAGCAAACGTGTATCAAGCTATTCTGAATTATTGCCAAGAAAGCAGGCGCATACAGTCAGCTATGGTCAGGAGTAGCTGCCTTCAACAGCATAGCAGGCAGCATATCTGCAAATAAACACTACAAGCTGCTACAGGCTTGCCACTAGGGCAGTAGCAAACGCGCTGATGACACGGGGCGGCTCGGGGGAAGGCTCGGTTTTGGGCACAGAAGGAGCCGTTTCTGCCGGAGACGGGAGAGGGCGCAGGGCACCCGCGGCTCCAGCCGCCAGCGGCAGCTCCCGGCAGGGGCTGTGGCTCCTGCTGGGACGAAGCTGTCCTTTTTCCCGGATTGTTTCCCTGTTCTTTCAGCTAAAACAGCCAATAGCAGTTTCCAGTTCCTGTTTTCCCCTCTTGCTGATCGGTTCCTTGTTTCTGTCCTTATTTACGGTATCTCAGGATGCTTCCATGGCTCCTGGGTACCCAGCGGCTCTGCAGAGTCCCAGATGTGCCCTTTCGAGGAATTTCCTCGTTCCCAGACTGGGTGCTGGGATGGGCAGTTCCCAGGCTGCCGCTATATTGGCAGATGTCTTCTGTCAGAATTCTTCCCGTTGTAGCCAGATCAGCGGGTTACTCACACACAGGCAAGGTGCCACCGGTGTCCCCAGAACCCACCTCAGCAGGTCCCTGGCGATGTTGTGGAGGTGACATCGCTTAGAATCGCTGAACTGTAGAATCACAGAATTGCCCAGGTTGGAAGGGACCTTTACAGGTCATCCAGAGGGCCAGGAGGCAAGAGAGTTGGCCAACCAAGAGCAAGAAATCAGGCAAAGGTGGCAGGAGACCTGCTTGGATGAGTAAAGAGCTCATGGAAAACTCAAAGGGAAGAAGAAGGTCTATGACATGTGGGAAAAGGGCCTAGCCTCCTGGGAGGAATATGGGAATGCTGTCAGGGCCTGCAGGGATGCGACCAGGAAGGCTGAGGAGGTCAGGGATAACAAAAAAAGGCTTCCTCAGGTGCATCAATAGCAAGGGGAAAACCAGGGAAAATGTGGGTCCGCTGTTGAACGAGGTGGGGGCCCTGGGAACAGGGGATGCTGGAAAGGCGGAGGTACTGAACGCTTCCTTTGCTTTGGGGTTTCTGCCTAGAGCTGCCCCTCAGGAATCCCAGGTGCTAGAGGCGGGAGAGAGATTCTGTAGAGGGGTTGACTTTCCCTTGGTTGAGGTGGAAAGGGTCAGAGAGAGCCTAGACAAAATCAGCCCTTGTAAATCTGTGGGCCCCGATGGGATGCGCCCACAGGTGCTGAAGGACCCGGCAGAATTGATAGCTACACTGCTTGCTGTCATCTCTGAGACGTCTTGGAGAGCATGTGACCACCTGTGACCACCAACAGAGGTGCCTGGAAACTGGAAGATAGCCAGTGGCACTCCAGTCTTCAAAAAGGGCGAGCAGGAGGATCTGAGCAACTGCAGGCCGGCCAGCCTCTCCTCTGTCCGTGGGGAGGTGATGGAGCAATTTATTCTTGAGAGCATCTCCAAGCAATGGGAAGAAAAGAAGGTGATCAGGAGTGGTCAGCATGGGTTCACCAGGGGGAAATCACGCTTGGCCAATCTGGCAGCCTTCTACGGTGCCATTGGGAGAGCAGTGGCTGTTGTCTACCCTGACTTCAGCAAGGCTTGTGACACTGTCACTCACTGTCCCTCAGAGCCACAGGGCTGTGATCTCTGGCCTGGGGTCTAGCTGGAGGCCTGTGACCAGCGGTGATCCTCAGGGGTCGGTGCTGGCTCCAGCCTTGTTCAACATCTTCATCGATGACCTTGATGTAGGGGTAGAGCCCACCCTCAGCAAGCTGTCTGACGACACAAAGCTGGGAGCAGTGGCTGACAGCCCTGCAGGCCATGCTGGCATCCAGCGAGACCTGGGCAGGCTGAGAGCTGGGCAGAGAGGAACCTGGTGGGGTCCAGCAAGGGAAAGTGTAGAGTCCTGCACCTGGAGAGGAACAGCCGCATGCTCCAGGACAGGCTGGGGCTGAGCTGCTGGAAAGGAGCTCTGAGGAGAAGGACCTGGGTGTCCTGGTGGACACATGCCCTTGTGACCAAGAAGGCCAATGGGATCCTGGGGTGCATTGAAGGGAGCGTGGCCAGCAGGGCGAGGGGGGGTCTCACCCCTCTGCTCTGCCCTGGTGAAGCCATAGATGGAATCCTGTGCTCAGTTCTGGGCTCCTCAGTACGAGAGAGACAGGGATCTGCTGGAGAGAGTCCAGCAGAGGGCCATGAAGATGGTGAGGGGCCTGGAACATCTCCTGTACAAGGAAAGGCTGAGAGAAGCGGGGCCCTTCAGCCTGGAGAGGAGGAGGCTGAGAGGGGATCTGACCAATGTGTGTGGATACCCGAACTGCGGGAGCCGAGCGGGCAAGGCCGGGCTCTTCTCGGAGGTGCCCAGCGACAGGACGAGGGCGGTGGGCACAGACTGGGGCACGGGAGGTTCCGTACAGCCCTGGTGGTCCCGGAGGTGTGTGGACATGGCACGTGGCGGACCCTGTGCCATGGGTGGTCAAAGCGGGCTCCCCCAGGCTCACAGGTTGTTCTGCCCGCAATGCTATTGTTCTTAACAAGCCCTTAAGTATATTACACCTACCGCAGAAATCCTCTTAGAGGAAGCCGTTGAGGTGGCTGATAAGGGACAAGGTGTCATTTAAATACACCTGGGCTTTAGCCTGGATGGAAAGGGCACGGCCCAGGGGGTAGGAACAGGGCGCAGGGCTCCCTGGGCTCTGCTGAAGGCTCTGCCCCTCCTGCACCCAGCAGGGCTCCAGCCCCTGAGCCCAGGGCTCCTGCAGGCACCAAAGCCCAAGGGTTTCCCCCGGAGAAATCACAGCAGCCCCCGCCCCTCACCACCACCTCGCACCGAAGGCGAAGCAGAGCTGAGGGCCGAAGCCCCTGCTGCCCCAGGACACGCAGCGATGCCGTGAGCAGGGCTCAGGCGAGCCCGCAGGCGCGAGGTGGAGCGCGGGGGCAGCGCGTCGACGGCCAAAGCTGAGCCCCCGCAAAGTGCTCGGCAGCCTGGGCCGGTGCTGTGCCCTGAGGGTTCCAGCAGCTTTGGTGGGACAGAGCCTGTGCCCGTTGTGATGTCCCCGTGTGCCCGGGGAGGGACTGTGGGACACAGAGCAACGCCAACACTTGGAGAGCAGAGTGACTTTTGGGGCGAACACCCACACCTTCACAGGCGGGAGAGCGTGGCTCCTGCCCCAGCAGCACATCCTTCGGGCACCTTTACTGAGAGCAGCCCTCACAGGGCTCAACAGGAGCGGCAGCGGGGGGCCAGCACTGACAGTCACCGGTGGGAGGAGCGGCCGGGGGGCAGCGGAGCTCTGCCAGCCCCAAAGCGGCCAGGGGCAGGGTGGCATTGGGCTGAAGAGCACCAGGCAGGTGGTGCTGCACTGGGGCTGGCATCCCCATAACCACCAGCCAGCCACCTTCTGCCATCTGCGAGCAAACGGCACAGGAGGGGGGGCATGGGACGAGCACCCTGCACCTCTCAGCCCTTCTGACGCATCCTCCGGGAGCTTCTGCAGCAGCGGAGCTGCCTTCTGCCCCGCGGTGCTGCCTGGAGGGCCCTTGGCCCCAGCCACAGCTGCCACCAGCCCGTTTCTGCGGGCGTGCTGGGAGAATCGCGGAGCAGCGATTCAGAGCTCAGCACCCAGCTCAGCTTTGCTGCAGCCGGGTGGCCACAGGGCAAGAGGGCCCCGTGTGGGTACGCTCAGCTCCTGCGCCCGACTTGGGCTTTGCTCGGGTTTGTGACCCACAGCAGCCCTCACTGTGGCCATTCCCCCGACGGCTCATCAGTAACGGAGCACCGGCTGCGTGCTTCCCACCGGGACCACCAACAGAGATGACACAGCCCCGGAATGGGGGACCCATGGAAACCCCTCAGGGAGAAGCAATGAATTACATCGAGAGCTCAGAAATACGTGGGCAAATTCTGTTTGACTGGAAGCCAGTCACTTCATCTCGTAAATAACCTCACGGTTCTGAGCTCTTCGTGCTGAAGCAGCGGGCTGCATGACGGTGATCTCCCCTTGGGCTGGGATGTTACTGCTTGAGGTCAAGAGATTTTGACTGTGGTTGTTTGTGAGTGAAGGTTCAACCTTTAAAGACACGGTTTACACCAAGTTTTAGCAAGCAGGCTAATCACCGTGACTCTTGTCGTCATAACAAATTGATGATATCAACATTCTCACCGTAACAAACTAAACTGCTGCTATGCCACTGAAACTGTGTGTGTTGGACACCCCCTGCAACGCTCCCCTCCCACCAAAGGATGTATTTGCAAGGGAGAAAGTGTGCCTTCTCCCCCTCCACGCCGCAGCCACTGGATCAGCATCCTCACCTTCTCCCTGTCCTTGTCTGGGGGGGGCTGGGGCAGCTCCAGCTGGGGGCAGGCTGAGAGCCCTGGGGCTGGGGAGGAGAAGGCTGGCAGGGGTCTGCTCAGCGCTGAGCAACGGCTGAGGGGGGCCAGGGGCTGGGGCCGGGCTCTGCTGGGGGCTGCCCAGCGCCAGGACAGGGGGCGGCGGGCACCGGCTGGCCCCCAGGGAGCTCCCCCTGGGCAGGAGCTGCTGAGCCGGGAGGGGGCCGAGCCCTGGCACGCGCTGCCCAGAGGTGGGGGGGTCTCCTGCAGAGACCCAACCCTACCTGGATGCTTTCCTGTGCACCCCGCTCTGGGGACCTGCTCTGGGGTCTACAAATTCTGTGATTCTGTGAACCTGGGTGACCGCAGTGGCCACGACTCTGCTCGCCCCCCTCAGAACACTGAGCTGGGGCTGGTGAGGACGTTCTCCCTAATTCCTGACCTCAGCCCCCTCAGCTAAATCAGGTGCCTGCGGGCTGCAGCCTGCAGCGCCGAGAGCAGCTTACTGCCCCGTGCACAGCTCCAGTCGTGCTGGAGCAGGGATAAGGTGGGGATCACCCTGCTTAGCGCTGAAGCCAACAGCTAAGAGCTGGCTGTGAGCTCAGGCAGCTTTGCTGGGGCAGAGCCGTGTCCTGGCTTGTCTGCTTCTGCTAAGAGGATCTGGGCAGTCTGGTTAGCGCTGGGAAAACACCACTTCCAGCCTCCTCCCTCCGCCAGGACGCTTTCCTGCGCAGAGTCAGGGTGAGCACCGCATCGGATGAGCCCTGGCTGCAGCAGGCTGCGATCGGTGCTTCGAGAGAGCAGGAAAAGGCTGCCCAGCGAAACGCAGCACCTCTGCCTGCTCTCTGCATCTTGGAGCAGCCTCAGGAGCAGCGGCAGCAGCCCCGTGGCCACGTCCCCACTCCGCTCGAGCCGTCCCTGGCAATGCAGCCCCAACAGCTAGGGGCCCGTGAGAGATATAATCACTCACGCAGGGCTTAGGGCTGAGCCAGGCACACGTGTTGCAGAGCAGGGCAGGGCAGGCAGCCTGGGGCAAGGCCGGGTCCGGACCACGCTGCTGCAGGGAGCAGCTCCGTAGCTAGGGATGCCCTGGACAGAGCCTGGACAGTGAGGACAGAGCAAACGGCTGGCAGGGTCTGGGAGTTTTCTCCCATTTAGGACCCAACCCAGCAGATGGACCCCATTCTGCCACCAGCAGAGATGCTTGCTGGGCTGGAGGAAGAGACGCCTTGGAGCGAGGTGAACCCTCATAATCCCCATTAAATCCCTTCAGTGAGCTCCCTGCAGCTGTCCCAAAGCCGCCCGCACACGAGGGCCCGCTGTGTCCCACTCCCTGATTCTGCAGAACCAGAACCGCCAACCAGAGGAGCCCCGGCAATCCTTCAGCCCCACCGAGCCGCAGAGTGGCATGAGATCAAGAGACGCGGAACACAATGCAACACGAGCCCCTCCTTCCCCCTGAGGGAGGAATCGCAGGGTGTGAAGCCAGAAAATGAGCAATGCGCAGGAGACGGGGTCTGCCCGCCCGGCACGCAGAAGCTTGTCGGTGGGCAGGAGCTGGTGGCCCATGTGTTCTGATTCCAGGTGGTCCTCAAGGACCACTGCCTCCCCGCAGCCTTCCACAGCGTGAGACTGAAAACCATTGCTCCAGGGCTGCTGGAGAGAGAGAGGGAGAAGGGAAAAAAATGAGAAGGACTAAAGACGCCTTCCAAAGGTTTGGAAAATCTTATTCTTTGCTGGACTTTTATAGTTTTTCTTTGTTTACAACACAACAAATACTTCAGCAATGGCGTTGAAGAGACTGGAACTCAAACCCATTTCAGTATCCGAACTCCCAGCCACAGAACAGCTCTGGGGAAGCAGTTGTGGGGTCCTGGGTCCGTGCCAGGGCTGCTTGCAGCCAGGCTGGTTCATGGGGTGCGTGCAGGGCTTCCTCAGCTCCTGGGGGAGCCTGGCACAGCACCCAGAGCAGCTCAGCGGAGCGGGGGAAACGCAGCAGCGACAGGGAAAAGAGATGCTCTGAAGGGCTGCAGAGCAGCAAGCAACGGGAGCCCGGAGAGCCAGCAGCGCTGCAAAACCACCCAGCTGGGGTCAGCACTGCCCGCGCCCCCCACGGAGCCCCTCCGCAGGGCGAGTTCGACCCCGCTGCCTCGCTTCACCGTCGCTGCAGGGCTGCAGCTGGGGAAGGGCTCAGCAGTGATTCAGGAGCTATGGCCAACTCCATCCCTGGAAGAAGCGAGGCTGCAGACCAGCTCCCACGAGGCACCCGAGGAGACACCGCCAGCAGAACACAAGCACCCTCAGATGCAGTTAGCAAGGAATAAATTTATTTTTAAGACTTAAAACCATTCTTATTATTAATAAATAATTTCTCAGCATGCCACACCCCACCATGGCAAGATGGTTTGGTCGTTCTGTTTGAGAGCGTCCTCTCCCCCGCGGCTGGGATCAGAACTCGTGTGTTTCACAACAGGCAGGAACCCACCCAGCCCCGCAGCAGCGCCAGCTGGGAACGGCGCGGGACGTGCACCGGGGCCAGGGCAGCTCTCAGCGGGCTTTGCCCCGAGTGGGTCTGCTGCCCAGCAGTGATTTAAGTAGGTGTTCTTCTAGCTCCAAGGTGCAATAAATTAAGGCACCGAAGATCCAGGACTCTCCAAAGATAAAGGAAACGGTTCCAGTTTTTAAGAGACTTCTTCCTTCTACAGCACAACACGCGTTTGCAGGATTTTAGAGAGGAAGTCCTGCTTCCACTTGTTTGTGATTTGACAAACAAAGCGGTTTTATTTCAGGGTACGTTCTCATGGGCTGTTAAAGCACATGAGGTGACAGCCAGGGAGAGGACAGACACACCGTGCAAGGACCGAGGAGACACGGCGACACCCCAGGGCTTGAGGGCCAACACCTCCCTGCCCGAGCGAGCCCAGCCGTGGGGAGAGCCAGGAGAGCTCAAGCCCCAGAGCTGAACGGCCGAGGGAACAGCTCGGTTGTCCCCCAGACATCTATTAGGAAACCAGTCAGACAATTCCACTTCTGACCCACGCTGCCAGCTGAGCTTTGCTACCCGAACACGCCCCACGGGCACGCCGCGTTCCGTTGCACGGGTCCCTGTGCTTCGTGCGCGAGCACGACCCACGCTCACCTCCCTCCAGGACTGCACCTCTTTAAATAGCAAGAGTCAAAAATTCAAGCACAGCCCAATCTTTCGTACTCCTAGGGTTTGTTTTCTCCTCCGTACAGTGTCAGTAACATATATAGTGTGAGCTACTTTATTAAATAAACTCTGAGAACCGCCTGCCCCGCTCCCAGGTACGCCGCCCTTCGCAGACACACGGACAGACACACGGACAGACAGAGCCAAGCCCACCAGGAGCTGCCTCGGGGCTTCAAGTCTCACATTCTGCGTGACAATGATTTACAAAAAAAACAACAACAACAAAAAGAAACGCATTAAATAGTAATTACAGTTTGAAGGTTTCCTAAAGCAGGAAGAAGTCTTCGCCTGCAGAAGGAAAACGCTGTGACTGAGCTTCCAGGAACCGTGCTGCGCAACACCGGGCGCGCGAGAGACCTTGTTCCCGTGGAAGGTGGCAGCAGCACAACCTGCTGTGCCTGTTCGCTTCCGGATGCAGCCTTTCCAGAGCACTGGGTTTAGGCTGCACTCTTCATTCAAGCACAGATCTTCATTAAATAAAGTGAACAGAAAAGAAAATCAGCGTTCGGTCTTCACCACCCCACTCAATTACAAAAACATTGTAAAAAAAAGAAAAAAAAATCAATGCAAACATGCCTCTTACAAATGGACAGTAAACAAAGGTATCCCTGGGTGAGACACGCAGCCGCAGGGGGCAACGGTTTTGAGAACGAAGCGATACTGGGAAAGGACCTCACCACACACACACACGCACTGTGAGCCGAGTTAAGGTGCTTCTCCCAGCTGTGGGTCTGCTGCTGGCGGCACGGGCGAGCTGCAGACCGAGCCCGGCGGCACCGCGGCGAAGGGTGAGGCTCAGGCAGCACGCGGGGACCCCGCGGAGCCGGGCGCAGGCAGCAGCTTCGCCCCTTCCCCGGCCCAGCCTGCAGGTGGGGGATGCGCAGAGGGGAGCAAGGTGGAGGAGTGGTCCCAGGGCCCCCTGCCTGGGCAGGGGAGGGGGGAGCTGCCTTCCCGCTTCTACGTGATGTTGAGCCTTGATTCCTAAGCCCCCCGTGCAGAATACTACTGTAAGTTTTGTGTGTTTTTAACCTCTGCTTTAAAATAAAAAAGGTGCATTGGCCCAAATAAATGAGTGCAGGAAGGCGGGGCAGAAGGTGGGACAGCTGTCACCATCTGCTCCTTCGGTACCGGCCCAGGACAAGGGCTGACAGGGCGAGGGACAGACAGAACTCGAGCACCAGGACGTTCCCCTGACCCTGCAGGGAGCAGCGGTTGCGTTGGGTTTGGTGGTAGGCCGGGGGCTTTGCTCAGGTAAAGCCGTTGCATCCCCAAGAGGCTTTAGCTGAACAAGCGCCGGGGCCTGAGGTTTCGCTGGGAACATTCAGCTGGTCTAAAATACAGCAGCAGCGACCTGACGGCGAGCCTCCTCGTCCAGCTGCACCCAAAACCGCAGGCCTGTGTCTGCTGAACAGCAGTGGCTGCCCCGCACCAGCCCTGCCCTGGCCGCTCCGGATACCGCGCGTACGTTGCCCTGCTGTCTGTCCAGAGGATAGGTTTAGATCCGTGGTGATGGCTGAAGTATTTACAGGAATTTGCAGCAGTTATTTACAGTTCTTCTGCAGACCGCAAGCTGATTTTCTCTTCCTCCACTCCTAGTCAATCCGGCGTGGGCTTCTTCAGTGAGAAGGGTCGTATATTGAAGTGCCTGCTCAGCTGGCTCACCTGGGGACAGGGCGGGGACAGCGCAGCGTTAGCGAGGCTCAGGGGCACGAGAGGAAGGCTGGCAGAGCCCAACCTGCTCCCTGCACGGCCGGCAGAGCCCTGCCAGCCCCCCGCACCCGCCTTCCCCATCCCTGCCCACGCTGCTGCTCCCCATGGGCCTGCGCTCTCCTTGGCCTCTCAGAGCAACATTTTTAGTGTTTGGCTTAAAATTAATTTGATAATCTCAGATATCTATGGGGGAAGTTGTTCCTGCATCCATGTGCAGCTAGGACTGGGGGTCAGGCTCTGCAGCCCCCCTGTGCCAGCGTGCAGCGAGGTGAGCACCAGGTTCTGGATCATCAGGTGAGGGAAGCTGTGTTCCTCCTCTCCCTTTCAGCACCAGGGTGAACCAGCAACGCCTGCAGAACCACGGGGAAGCAGAGCAGCAGACAAGATAAAACGGGTGGCGCGGCACCCGCTGCAGAGCCAACAGCGAGCAGCGCTGAGCGGCACCAGAGCTGGCAGCCAGCCAGGGCGCAGCATCCCAGATTGATGCTCCCAGGTTCAGAACAGCTTGGGATCACGTCCCAGCCGCTGTCCTAAGAGGCTCTGTCTGCATCTCAGCAAAGCTTCTGTCCTCGGAGAGCAGCCCGCACAGGGGGTTCCTTGGAAAGCTGGGAGAGGGGGCAAGCAGCTCAGGGGAGCAGAGCACTGGAAAACTCGCTGCAGGGATGGGCAGGGCTGGGCCGACGGGATCACACCATCCTCAGCCCCGTCTCCAGCTACGACTCCGAGACCAAATTTATTTAAGCTTCTTAGCTATTCAAATCCTTCTCGCACAGAAGTCTCATTACACTAATTGGAAAGACGAGACAGCATGGGCATTACCTCCCTGCTGTAATTACAGCTCCAGCGCGGCTCGGGGGGCTCCCAGGGGCTGCGCAGGGAGGGGGCTGCCGCCCCACGCGCGTGGCAGCGGCCAGCTCTGCAGGGAGCACTGGGGCTGGTGCCCTACTTCCTCAGCAGCTTCCTGGGGCATTTCCAACAGGATTTGGTCTCCTCTGAATTTGTTTTCTCTCTTCATCAACATTCAGGCAGAGTTTGCACAGAGCAAGGGGAACAAATCGGTCCCCTGCGGCATGGGGGAGGGAGGCAGCTGCAGCGTCACCACGCTCCGTGGCAGGGACACATCCCCCACGACTCCAGCTCAGGGTCACAGAGCAAACTCAGCAACGGCAAATTAAGTTTTAATATTAAAACTCCCAGATTCATCGTGCAGACACCACACCCACTGCTGTGGGCGCCTGTGGGAGCCCGTCCCAGCACCCAGGGGTGCAGGTCACCCAACCAACAGCCTACCAGAGCCTCTCGAAGGGAAATCAGCTGAGGTTTCTCAGCCACAGACGGCACAGCAGAGCTTGGGGCTCCAAGCACCGACACCACCACTTCAAAGCAGCACATTCCCTGCTTTGCAGGAGCAGCACCTCCCCACGCCCACACGCCAGGTTCACCTACCACGACCACCCCGTAGTGGATGTGTGCCAGGGTGAGGAAGGCGGTCAGCAGGTAGAGGAGAGGCGCCTCGCTGCTCGGTGCGAGCCCCGACGCCACCACGAGGAGCACCAGGGCTATGGGCAGCAGCATCCAGTTCAGAGGCCGGCAGCGCGTGCTGCTCATCTGGCAGACGATCAGCTGGCACTGCAGGGAGGGAAAGCTGTCAGGGCCGGCACCGGCGCCGACCCCGCAGGCCCAGAGCGGCCGCACACGCGTCGCCCATCGGCGCCTGCAGCCACCGCTCGGTTCCTCTGAGCTTCTCGCTCAGGATCTGCCTTTGCACAGACCCCAAGCCCTGCCTGCTTTCCTGCTTGCTCTTTCGGTTGCAGCAAAACCGCCTTAGAGCTTCACACCTCCCTTCTTCCCTCCCATTTGAGCTGGTGTTTTACTTCACCCTGGGAGGCTTCACACCTCCCAGGGGCCAAACAGAGGCACGGAGCAAAAGCCACTCACAGAAATGTTCGCGAAGGCTGTTCCAACCATGAAATAGAAGAGCCTGGGGTGCACCTCCAGGATGTCCATAGGCGACAGGAAGATCCACGTGGTGCAGAGCACAAAGAGCAACACCGGGGACACCAGTGGCAGCATGATTTCATAGGCAGAGTGGTGCTTCAGGGTGTTGTTCTTATAGGCCCTGCAAGGCAAGCGGTCAGAGCAATGAAAACAGCTGGAAGCACAGCCGAGCAGCACCTGCTCCCAGCCTCAGATCTGGCATTCTGCTACCCAGCACCCGCCATAACGCGAGGAAGACGCACACCTAAGACACAAGAAGCTCCTGAGTTAAAGGCACCTGGGCTGCCAACATCGGGACCAGCCTGCAGCAGCCGGGGGCTCGCCAGCACGCTGCGGCTGAGCAGGCTGCACCCTGCAGACCGGGAGCCTCCGATGTGCAAAAGGCACTTGGCCGCCCTGAAAACACCCACCTGAAATGCACTAAGGAAACCAAGAGGCTCTGGGGGTGCCTGGAACGGTGCTAGCACGGGGAGGGGAACACTTACTTGTAGAAGTTGAACAGGCTCATGGGCAGCGTCACGGTGAGCGCGCAAGCTGGAAGAGAAAGAGCCACGTTACTGCTCGAGCAGGACAGGCACCTGCAGTGGTTGCACTCTGCTTTGAGTTGCTTGCAACCAGAATAGCTCAGGGGTGCACCGAGAAGAGCTCAGCAGGTTTTCAAGCAGGTGCTCAAGGTTCTGGTTCAAGGGCTGCAATTGCAAGCTCAGGGCTGCTGTAAATAAAATTCAGTTTTAATGAAATGAAAGTTTAATGAAATGAAAATTTTAAAAGCTGCATCAAGCAGCTTCGTATTATGCTTCATACATTATCGAAGTTTAATTACAGTATTGTCTTTGATGGGTCCCAAGGTGAGCTCAGACTCCACAAGCGACACAGATGCGCACGATGGAGTCTGCAGCCCTCACAACAAACCCAGCTTGCTATTTCTCCCACCACGTGCAAGCATTTTCTGTTCCCATTGTGCAAAACAACTTGACAAACGATACAAAAACATCCCAAATAACTCTGAAAATCTGGACCTCAATAGCAAACATCATCTGCTGCAGTCAAAGCCATGAAGGTCTGTCGCAGCTCCGTCCCCGTTTGCACAGCAGCAGGTGTTTTAACAGAGACATACATCTCCCTGCTCTTCATAACCTAACTCCTCGTCAAAGGCACAAATCCAGGCAACACGCATGTCGTGCTCCGTTTGTCACACGGGAAAAGCGCGTTCATTGTTCACGTGTTAAGTTAGGTGCCTGCCAGAGCAAAGCTCAGAACATCCACCGGGTTACACCCAATGCTTGCGCTTCTCTTAACGTAAGGATTCGAGGCTTGTAATTAAGTAGTTCTAATTAGCCCCTAAAGAAAAGGGCATAGATTAAGTTAAATTGAGGAAGAAGCTCTGAATTTCAGCCCAGTTACATTAAGCAAAGACAGCTCCCCCCTTTGCAGTGCCTTGTTCTCGTACAGAGGGAGCAGCCAGCCCTTCTGGAGCAAGGCTGCTCGCCTTCCGTTTCATTTTTGGACGGGGGCACAAAGGGCAGGACCCAGAGGGGAGCTGCCTTCCCCGCTCCATAGCTCCAGCCCCGTCCCTGCATAGCATTCCAGATGACCCTGGGACCACCTGCCCTGGCTGCAGGACCACCCTGCGCTAGTCACTCGGCTGACAGCCTCCAGGAGCTTTCACTGCAGCGGTACAAAGCAGTTAAGACATTGGGTTTGGGGGAAGAAGTCAGAAGTTTAAAAGACAGGCTTCGACATGGAGTTTCTTACCAATAATCATTGCAGTGAATAGGTCTCTATATAAGAAATTAAACAGGAAAGGTGCATACCAGGCCTCAACTCCCACAACGGCCGTCACTATGTAGACGACTGAAATGGTCTGAAAGAGAGCAGAGGACAAGGAGGGGTGAGCAGCACCCCACGGGCAGCCCAGCACGCAGCCCTGGGGAGCAGCAGCTCGGCAAGAGCGCTTCGAGCTACGTCATGTGCAGTTATCCCCGCTGCTTGGGAGGAGAAAAGTGGAAAAAAGAAATATTAGAAAGTCATCCCCTGCGTTACTGCTGCTGCCGAGAGCAGCAAGGCCAGGGCCTGCTCCTCGCAGCTGCAGCAAAGACGCTCGGAGCGAAGCCCAGAGCAACGTGCTCTGTATTAGTGGCCAGCTGAGGGTTTGTCCAGGGACTCCTGCTGTCCATCTGCTGAAGAATTACAGGGAAAGAGCCAACACGGGGTCCTTCCGTCGCAGTGCCAGCCCTGAGGGTGCGCGAAGCACGCTGCAGGCAGCTCAGCCCCGCACCTCCTGCCTTTCTGTGCTCGGCAAGTCCGGAAGCGTATGGGTTAAGGATAGATTTTTGGAGAAAGGGGGGCAGAAAACAGTCAGAGGAGACCAGCTACCGCCTCGCTGTGCCAGCAGAGATGATTACTGCAATTAACAGAGCTGCACCCAGACGCCCTCCTTCCAGCTTGCTGCATTTCCCACCCAGGGTCTGGCAAGCCAGAAGATGAACGAGTGCGGCACGCTGCTCGGTGCTGCAGGCCAGGGCAGGCAGCTGCAAGCAGCACAGCTGGGTTGTGCTCGCCCACAGCCTGCCCGCAGCTCTTCAGAAAGCGCCTCCTGCAGAAAAGCCCTTCGTGAGAGAAGGACGTGGCAGCACAGCGGAGGGCCCACCGCTGCCAGCCTCAGCAGGGACTGCCTAACTGCCACAGAACACAGGGGCACCTCCCTGGGAGCCAGGGTGGCTGCGCACTTACCACCTGGCTGATGTCATATCCCCAGGGCAGGAAGAGAATCCCCGTGTTATACTTCTCCCAGTGGGAGAGGATGAAGGAGAACAACACCACCCACAAGAGGAGATAGAGGACGAAGACGCTGACACCCGTGGAGCCCCGGCCGAAGGTGGAGTAGATTGTCACCACGAAGAACACGCAGGCCCAGCTGTCCAGGCCGTGGTCAAAAAGCTCTCCCAGGGGCGTGCTGGAGTTGGTCCTGCGAGCCTGCTTCCCATCAACACCGTCTGGGAAGAGAGCAGGGAGAAACAGGAGCTTTGCTGGACATCCCCCGGAACAGGGAGCTCTGTGGATACCTCCACGCAGAGCAACGGGACAGCGGCAGCTGACAATGCGCGCACAGAGTGACAGCATCCGCTGCTGCCATCCCCTGCGGTCCCACTCCCCATCTCCATTTGGGATGGAAAAATGCAACAGGGGGAAAGTCTGAGAAGGTCTTATTTAAAGCAGACGAAGGACAGAAGTTCACAGATCACCCCCAAGGCGGCTCAGCGCCCTCCTTTTGCACCAGCTGCTCCAGGCCACCTTCCTTCCACCCACCGTGCAGAACAGCTCCTAGAAACTGCTCCAGAGCTGGGCACGGCCGAAGCCCAGAATCCCAGGTGTCCCAGCAGGCTCAGAGACGAGCCAACACGCAGCTGCAGCACGAACACACGACCCACGCAACCCCCCAGACAAGCGGATGAAGCCTTACCTAAGGTGTAGGCAATGAAGTTGAGGAGCCCCACCACGACCCATACTCCGTTTGGAACATGCTGGTGGTCAGGAGCTGCAGAGATCAGAAAGACCCAAGACAGCACAGCTCAGTGCGTACGTTCAGCATGTTTACTTTGGAACAAGAGGCACAGCAGCAATGGCCAGCAGCTCGCCGGGACAAAGCACCCACACAACTCGGCAAAACGGAGCCGTTAGCTCTCCAGGATGAGGCGACAGAGCTGTTCCACAACAAGAATCCTTGGACTTTGCTTCCCAGGACTCCCCAGAGTCACAGGATCTAGGAACTGGTGACCGCAGTCAGCAACCACAGCCCAGCTGCACGGCGTGAAGTCAGACCAGGCGCTCCTCCCCTGCCTGCTCAGAGCACCAAGCAGAGCCTGGTGGAGACGCAGCTACACCCTGCGTCTGCAGCCACACCTGGGGAACCCCCTCCCGGCCTCCAGCCCGCATCTCTGCCAACTGAAACCCAGCTCCTCCCCAGTAACCCCCCCTCCTCCCCCAGCGCTGTCTCAGCAGACAGCCAGCTGAGCTGCCTGCAGCTCTGGGAGCCCAAAGGTGTGCCTGAAAAAAGCAGGAAGCTGCTTCTCGGCACAGCCTCGCCCGAGGACGCGTGGAGGCGTCCTGTGGGGGACAGCAATGCCACAGGGCGTCACCTCCCGTTTCCTTCGAGCAGCACAACGTTCCCTTGCCAGCAGGAACCGGAGCATCAAGCCTACAAACCACCCAACCATGAGGGAAGGCACAAGCTTCTGGAGGCCTCCCCAGCAAAACGCCACGCTCTTTCCAAGGAGAACACGTGTAACATAACGTGTAATGTGTACATAAACGGGTCCGAGAGCAGGCCCCTTGGTGTCCCTTTGGCAGAGCCCGAGTTTTTGGGTGTCTGGGGTCCCGGCAATTCTCACCCTGAGCTTCCTGCCCTGAACTCATGCAGGTTTTTCTTCCTGTGGCTCACGGACCAAAAGACAGCCCAAGTCTTAGCTAAGAGCCACTCACGTCACCCAAGCATTTGAAAGCCTTGCACCCCAACAACAGTACTCATCTATCTACCAATGAAGGCAATACCAAAAAAAAACCCCAAAACCTATTTCTTACTATTTATTCCCACTTCACTGTTTGTTCCATTTCACTGCACTTTGATGACTGGCCCAGTTTTACAAGAACTAGCTGAACCATTGTGAGCAACCTAAACCAAATCTGTCAGGGGAAGAAAAATGCCGAGAGGAAACGGCTGGTAACTGGCTGAGAGCCGTCTTGCTGTACTGATATTTTCCCTGGGACATTCCCATAAGCAAGGAGACCGCTGAACCTTCAGATTCGCTCACAGATGAGCCCGGTACCGTTACGCTTAGAGCTGTGCACATCGCTGCAGCGAGCTGGAGAAAGGAGACTTTGCCTTTGTTAGTTTGAATGAGGTGCCGGCATGTTGCTGCAAAAGGGCAATTAGCTGGGATGCAGGTTAAAAGGCTCTACCTGCTGACTTCAGGAAAGCAGAGTTTCCCACATCACCCTTTTCCCACACTTTTGACTTCACACTGAGGGCACGGCTGCGAGGGCAGAGCTCAGGCTCCTCGGGTCTGGCCGTTTCTTCCTGCCGGCAGCCAGCCAGGAGCAAACACGCCCAGCAGCCGGAGGGACAGCGTCCCTTGGACAAGTCCTCACCACGGAGCCCAGCAACTTCAGCCCCTCAGCTCTGTCCCTCCTGCGAGTGCCCAGGCTGAGGGGGCTTGTCATGAGCACCAGAAGTCGCAGCAGAGCAGGTGACAGCTCGCACCACTCCGATGCTTCACATCCGAACAGAAGAAGCCAGCCTTACCAGAAGCATAAAAGTCAGGGTCGAAGTATGCCATGAGGAAGAAGTTGAAGACAAGCAGCAGGAAGCCAGAAAACGTTATCAGATTTGGGGCCAGCCAGGTAGGGAAGATCTATGGGAAAGCAGCAAAAGAACACAGGAACTCGTTAGAACGTGTCATGAGGACCACATGCTGCTCCTAGCCGCGGCAGAGACGCGGTCGCAGCCGTCTGGGCGTTAGACAACGCTGCCTGGTCGCATCCAGCATCACGGGCAGCGCGAAGCTGCGGTGCAGCCAGCTCGGAGCAGACTGCCAGCTTGAGGCAGGCTGCGCCCTTTGGAACTAGTCACACCCCAAAGGGAGCAGGTCTCCTCGGGCAAGCGGGGCCTTCCAGCCGATGCTTCTGCGCACAGGACCTGGCAGCCAGCGGTGTCCTGCTGCCCCGCGGGGGGCAGGACGAGGTCTCACCTTCACTATCGTGTTCCAGAAGGGATGCATGACATACAGAGACAGGGGGTTGCTGTCCACGGCACTGTACTGTGAACGAGAGAGGAAAAAAGGACAAAAAGCAAGAGTTAGGGCTCCGACAGCTCTCACAGCAAGCCACAGGTCCTGGACAGCTAGCCTTCCCTGAGGACACCTGCTGCCTGTGCAAGAACACTGAGACCAGGAACAAGTCCTGCTGGGGATGGTGACTGACCCCAGAAGTCCCGCACAAGAGCTGCCGAATTTCAGTCCAGATTAAACCCATCCAGGTGACAGCTCTCGCTGCCTCTCACATCTCCAGTCTCTTGGAACAGACCTTCCCCTTCCACAAAGGGGGGACAACATCCATGAGCAAGAGTTTCACTCCCGCCCTTGTCCTGCAGGACCTAAATGCCACATAGACCACCGCATATCCACGAGCACCTCTGCATCTCACACATCACTGCGCACCAGAGGGTCACCTGGCAGCAAGGAGCACAGACCCCAGCTCCCTGGTGGAGGTGGGCTGGGCCGGACGGAGACCCAGGGCCAGCAGAGAAATAAACAACTCAGACAAGCCACAGAGCAGGTTCCAGCTGGAAAGTTAAAATTTGGCATCGTTTGGCTCTCAGGAGCACCGCAAACTGTCATGTGCCCTCCAGCTCACAGCCCCTTCCCAGCCAAGATCATCCCAGTCTAAAGTCCTCTTCTCCAGGAGCCACTTTGACAAAACCCCAAGAAAAACAATCCCACGTGCTACCACGTTGCTCGCGTGCTCCAGGCAACGAACCCCAGGACAGCACCCGTGCAGCGTTGCAAATTGGTGCCCGCTGTCACCCCATGCCAGGGGAAAGCCTAGGAGCAGCGGGAGGGAGAGCAACCAAAGCCTCCAGCCAGCCCAGGACACGACCCTGAGATGAGGGGCAGGACACGACCCCGAGATGAGGGGAATTTGGTTGTCGGAAGGCAGCGCAGCAGCAGCGGGTCCCCAGCCCGGAATTAACCACCGCCTCCCACCCACAGCTGGCACCTCTCGCTGCTCCGCGGCTGCAAGTCCCTGGCAGCGAAGGGGACGGCATGGCCTGCCCGTGCCAGCAGCTGGGAACAGAGCGGTTGTTTGGGGGCTGAAGAGCTCCAGCACTTCACGGGCAGCTCCAGGCGCGAGCCTGCTGGGCAATCTTTCAACCAGCAGCGGAAGAAAGCCCACCTGCTGCTCCCTGCCACTGCAACACCCGCGGCATTCCATCCCCTCACTCCTAAGGGTCAATCCCACCCTCAGCAGATGCTTCTGCTCCCACCGCATCCCCGTGACGGATCCCTGCGCCGCACCCACCCCGCAGCCAGCCCGCGGGAGCTGCAGCACAGCAACAAAACCCCGGGCTCGATGCTGGACGAGAGGAGGGCTAAGCCGTGAGGAATTTCCACCCCAGCTTAACGCAGTTTTGGAGGACAGAATTCCGAACGCTTTACAGGATAATAGGATTTGGGCTAACTACCAGCTAGGGGAGGAGGAGAGCTGGATTAAATCTCATTACCCCCGTAACAGCCTGGAAGAAGAAAACAAATGCCACACCAGGAGCACTCTGGGGGAGCACCCTGGGTTTGTAAGGCACCTCGGGGAGGTTCCCACACCCCAGCAGGCCCTCCCCTCTCCCCACACATCGGGGTGAGAGGCACTGAGCAGCTCTTCCCCACACTCCCACCTTGCGTGCAGAGCTCAGAGACCCAGAACGCCCCTTTTTCGGGGCGAAGGGGCAGCCGTTTCGCAGAGCCTTGCTGAGCCAGCCTCCGGTCTCCTTTCTGGAAGTTTCGGTCCTTGCAGCACAGCCGCGGAAGGGGCTGACAGCCCACGAGGCTCCAAGCACAGCAGCGCGTCGCTCACCACGCAACATGCCTGCTGCCCCTCAGCGGCCTCATCCTTCCTGCAAGCCAGCATCACCTCCACCCCAAACCTCCACACATCCCTCCAGCGACCAACGCACCCAAGCTGGCCTTCTCCAAGCCCCTTTGCCATCAGGGCCAGCAGTCAGGACTCCAATATCCCCTCGCTTTCAGGGAGGGGAGGTCAAACAGAGGGAGTTCTGTCCGCTGCAAGGCTCCTTCCCAAAGCAGACAGACTTTGTAACAGACCCTGCTCTAAAACAGCACCGTGCAAAGGCCAGGCAGCCCAGCACAGCACACAGGGCACCCCAAAGGACCCAGCTGCCGTGGCACGGCACTGAGCTGGCTGCCAGTGCTACGGGATTTAGGGACACGAGTGGATCTTACAGCTTAAGAACAGCCTTAACCAGGCAAATGGAACATTGCTGTCCTGCAGGGAAAGGCTGAGAGCTTGGGTTGCTCAGCTTTGGCTGTCCAGAGGGATTTGAGGTGGGCTGGGGGAGCCCTGAGGCAGGAGCAAGGCAGAGGGAGCCTGAACAGAGCAACCCCAGGACGCTTCCTACAAATCTCCTTAGGTACACAGGGGGCACAAGGCTCAGAGCCTCCTCCCATGGGCACGAGATAAGCTTGGAGGCTGTGACCCCGGCAACCCGGGGCCACTGTCACAGAGCAGAGCCGTGCCAGGGCAAACAAGTCCCGTTTGCACTATGCCCACGCTCTGCTAATGCCTTACGAGGCGCACCGCGCTTCGATGTACTTATTAACCTGAGTCCTGTTTGCCTTCTCTAAGGTCGGTTCTCAGCTGGCCTAAGAGCGGAGCACATCGCAGCGGTGAACGTGCCATCACCGCAGTGAACATGCCATCGTCGCATGAACCCGGGGTTTGGCTCACACCGCAGGCTTGGCAGCGTCCTCCAAGCCCTGCCCAGCACCCCCAGACCCTGCCCAGCACCCCAAGCCGCAATGCCTGCGGCACTTCCCTCCTCTTGACCGTTTTCCACTCCTCATCCTACAGGGTTTAGGATGCAGGGACCCCAGCACAGCGAAAGCCCTTCTGCTCCAAGAGGAGCTCCGACGCCAAGCAGAAGCCTTGCTCGCACTCTCCAAGCCCCACAGGGCGTGCAGCTCACTGGGCATGCAGGATTTCTGCCCTGCCAACAGCCTCTCACAGTCAGAGCCTCAGCTCTTGCTGGCACCAGCATGGAGTTCATCCCTGCCCCTGCACAAAGCCACCCCTGATGAGCAGGGGGAGAAGCTCGCTCTTCCCTGCACCCAGGGGCAGGAAAGGTGCTCAGGAGCATGCAGCAGCAGCGCTCGTGGGGGTGACAGCTTTATCTCCCAGCAGATGTAGTGCAGAGGGAGAAAACACACAGCTGGATGCCACGCAGCAGCAAACGGTCAGGGCAGAGCTGATACCCAGCACATCCTGCCCAGCTGAACCCAGAGCTGGCTGCTCCACAGGGGAGCCGCCTGTTTCAGCCACATCCAGGAGCAGAATCCTGCCAGCTTCCAGTGCATCCAGGAGCTCGCTGTGTCTGGGAGAGTTCTCTGTCAATTATCTGTGAATATGGGTCACCTCCACGCCTGCTGCAGGAAGGATGCACAGATGGCGAGCACGGGGTGGGGGACCTTGGGGGTCAGAGGCGGGGACGCAGCTCGACGAGGATCAGCCAGGGACGAGCAGGAATTGAGGGATCAGAGCAGGGAGAGGGGAGGAACAAAAAGCAGAAACATAAATGCACAAAGAGAAACCTCTTACAACCATGTTGTGAAGCCCCAAAATCTCCTCACTCTTGCTTAAAACCTCTGGCAGGAGGGATGAAGCACCTGAAGGGGGGAAGAGACCCCAGGCTGACAGTTCTGGGAGCCTGTTCCTGGTGCTGAAGGAGACCCAGGGGAGAAGGAGAGTCAGTGCTGAAAGAGAATTCATTACAATTCCTCAAAAAAGAAGTCAGCCAAACATTTAAGTTTCCTTCATCAAAGGAAAACACGAACCCACGCACATCAGGAGACGACAGTGGGTGAAGCAAGGCACTGCAGAGAAGGGGGAGGACCACCTTCAAGCTGCAACAGAGGCACTTTGAAAGAGGTAAATAAAACCTGCACATAACCCTCCGGCTCTCCTCGCTCCTCCTCTCCGCAAAGAGGAAATTCACAATGACCAGAAACCCAGAAAAACACGCGTTGCTCTGCAAGCCCCAAGAGCTGCTTGGCGCAGGGCTCGAAGCGCAGCGACCCAGGGCAGCAAGACTTCCAGGACCACCTCAAAGACCCAGGCAGGGCTGATCCTCCCTTTGGTTTCTCCAGCTGCACAGCAGAAGGGAATGTTTCTCAGGCCTCCCCCAGAAGCTGCAGCCCCTCCAGGTCCAGTACACTGACTGCCCAGCATCCCTTCCCTGCCTGACACAGGACTGCTGGTGCCTCCTGGAGAGTCACCACCCTCGCAGCAGGCAGCCCACGCTACTTTTAAGCCTGTTGTGCAAAGCAGAGACCACCACGAGCCGGCGCTGCCCCTCAGAGAGCCAAAAGCTCCAGCACAAAGCGGTGTCCCAAAGCTGCGCGGCTCTGTCATCCCACGTCCCCACAGTCATCCGTCCGGGGACGGACTCTGCGCCGACACGAGGTGCATCCAGGAGACAGCACCCACGGGCAGCCCAGCAGAATCCAAGCAGGACAGCAAAGGAGGAAGGTGAGGGCAAAGATCCATCAGGCACTCAAAGCAAAAATGCAGAGTAAGAGAGATATCTATCAATAATTTTAAAAGAGGAAAAAGGAACCCAAAGAGCAGCTCTGCTTCCCACTCCTCCATTGCTGCACCCAGGAGAGAGGCACCTGGTTTCAGCAGACGGCCCCAAACACCACCTGGGGACAGCAGCCTTCCACCTCAGGTCCCCAGAAGGAAGGGGCACAGAGGTGGCTTGCACAGCCCATGAGCTTCACCCAAACCACCATGCAGAGGAGCTGCCCTGGCCTGGCCTCGTGCTGATGCATCTGCTGCTTGGCAGCGAGCACAGCCCCAGGCAGGGCATCAACTCACACCGTTCCTCCTAGGAAACCCTGCAGCAGCCATAGGGCGCTGAAGGAGCAGCAGGTCCCCGACCACAAAGGACTTCATTGCCACCTCTGTGCGGCCAGAAACAGGGAATATGGGGATTCCCCAATATTAGCACCAATATTATTTTCCCCAATATTATAGCACCAAAAGCTGCTTCGATACCGCTGGTGCTGGGTGAAGCAAAGGTGGCGGCTCAGGAAGCAGACCTGGGGCAGCAAGCAGCACCCTGAGCTGCTTCAGTAGTGTCAGAAGTGACTCTGGAAAGCAAGATAAACCTCCTGGTGTCTGCTCACCTCAACGGTTGTGAGGTCCAGGAGGAGCCCTGGGCTTCGGGCACTCTGCAACACAGCACTTTGGGGAGTGGCTGTCTGAAGCGTGCAGAGCCTCAGGACAACCACAGGAGCCCCTGGGGAAGGAGTGAAGTGATCCAAGCACAGGGCTCAAAGGCTCCTCCTCCTCTGCACCCTTCCTGCTAAGGACCCTGCAGGAGAAACACCTTCTCACCGGGACAACAGCCCAGCACCTCCTGGCATAAAGCTCCTGCCATGTGCGAACCTGTGCGGGGCCGCAGGGCTCCTGCTCTGCGCCACACGAGACACCTCCTCCAGGAGCTGGAGAAGGGCCTGCCTGCCTGCCTGCTTCCCTTCCTTTTCCTCCTCCCGTTCCTTTTCCTTCCCCTCAGCAAGGCGAGAGACACCACAGCCCCAGCCCTCCATGTGGAAATCCTCGAAGCCCGCACCCGAGGTGGGCGAGCGGTGCCGGGAGCTCCCGAGGGCCCTGCCCCAGGACAGCCCTGGCCCCATCCTCGGCCCGGCAGCCGTGACGGCAGCACTGCACGGGCTTTGTTTCTCTGCCCACGCAGGTAGGGAGACACAGAGCCTTTCACGAGCCTCCCCCACGCTGCTGCCACCACCCTCTGCTGCGCAAAGCCAGGACACAGGCACGGCAGGACCGCAGGGCGCAGCGGTTTTGCTCCAAAAGGCCCTTCCCAAAGCCCAGCTCCCTTTCCTCTCACTGAGCTTGCTCCCAAAGCCCGCGGGGCGAGCCAGCAGCCCGCCCCACCTTTGGACCCAAGCAGGCTCCTCCCGTGCCACGTGTAAGGAGCAGTGCCCCAACACCCTTCTTTCCCAGTGCTCCCCCAGATCATTACTCCCCAGAACATCACACCTGCGAGCAAAGCCAAGGTCCAGCTGGGCGGAAGGAGACCGGTGACACCTGTGGCAAGCAGAGGCCAATGACACCTGTGCTCCTGGCCCCCTGGCACCACGCTCAGCCAAGGCAGAGAACAAGGGCGAGCTGTTTGGGTTGCTCTGCAGAAACAGGACCAGCCGGGAAGGAAGGAAGGAAGGGGAAGGCCTTTTTCCTAGAGAAAGCAAAGCAGGAGCAGGCACCTCTGTGAACGTTGCAGACGGTCCCATTTTCCCCCTGCCCGCAACCGAACTGCAGGTTGCCCAGACGCACGCCAGAAGGTGATCTGTGGATGTTCTCAGAAGCAGATGGTGACTTCTGGCACCCCGCTGCAAGGTTTGAGCCCTTGAACAGCGGAGCCTGGCTGCACGCTTCTTGGCAGAGGACACGCAACGCCGAGCAGCAACACAGCGCCTGGTTTTGGCCAGCGACATCCAACACTCAACAGCGGCAAAGCTTCGGGAAGGTCAACGCATGCATCCTGCTCTGTGGCTTCCAAACAAGCTGTATTTGCGACAGCAAGGCCTCCACCCTGCCAGAAGCATCAATCGTCTGCGGCAGGCTGACGAGCGGGTGGAAAAGCCAGAGCCGACGCACTCGGGATCCGTCCGCCCGCCGCGCACGGCATCTCCCTGGGGAGGCCTCGGCACGCTGCTGCCGGGCAGGGGGTGTGTTTGGTCCAGCAGAGAAACCTTTCTGTCCCCTCTGAGGTTAGCTCAAGCTCTCCAAGGGTACGCGTGCTACACCCAAACAGCACAGCCTCCTGCTGAAGAGGCGACAGAGGTTAAAGGCTACGCCAGCGCCGCACGTTTTGCCGCACAGCCTCCTGCGCGGCCCAGCTCTTTGGCATCCCCTCAGGAGCAGGAGGGGACAGAGGGGCTGACGGAGGACGGTTCCCCGCACGCCAGCCCCACCAGCACCTGGCCAGCCTGCGACAGACGGTGCACACCGACCTCCCCCAGCCAGAAACGCGCAGGCTGCAGAGCTGAAGCCATCTGGCTGCCGACTCGCCGCCTCCCATCTGCGCTCCTGGCAGCCGCCCGAGGAGCGAGGGCTGGAGGAAGCAGCCTTGCACAAAGCTCCTCTGCTCCAGCAGCTCCCCGGACACCAACCGGCACCGCTGCAGGGGCAGGGATGTGCTCCTTCCCCTGGACACACGCTCCCTCCTCCGGGTCACCCGGAGCAGCTTGCTTGTCTCTGAATCTACCACGCGCCGGCCAAGGCGGTGCCGAGGGCTGCAGAGCCCTTGGCGACAGGAACCGAGGGACTCCTGCAGCACAGGGCTCGCTTCTGGCCGTGCATCGCCTTTTTGGCTGGTCCCACCTCGGCGCAATTGCTTGTCCTGTGCCTCTTGGCAGCTGCGGTGGCTTTGGGTACGTACTCAAGTTACAAGGCAAAGAAAGTCATGCAGCTAAAGCTAAATCGCTCTCCCGCCATCTTGTGTTGCCACCCATCTGCACCCCACGGCACGTTCTCCTTGCTCCCTCAGCTTGGCTCACTTTGCACTGTTGCAGAAGCTTTCTGGCCACAAGAACCTGCTGCGCCCAAGAGCCCAAGCAGCCCTGCACCAGCGGTGATGGATGCAGGGCCGCTGGGTAAGGAAGGGGCAGAGCAGGACAAGGTGCCACCATAGAATCATCCGAGTTGGAAGGGACCTTTAGAGGCCACCCAGCCCCACTCCCCTGCAGGGCACAGGGACACCCACAGCTGGGTCAGGGTGCTCAGAGCTCTGTCCAGCCTGACCTTGAAGGTCTCCAGGGATGGGGCAGCCACCACCTCTCTGGGCAACCTGTGCCAGCGCTTCACCACCCTGAGCGTAAAGAACTTCTCCCTTATATCCAGGCTAAATCTCCCCTCCCTCAATTTGAAACCATTTCCCCATGTCCTATCACAGCAGACCCTGCTGGAGTCTGTCCCCTTCTTTCTTGTAGCCCCCCTTAAGATCCTGAAAGGCCGCTATCAGGTCTCCCCAGACCCTTCTCTTCTCCTGCCCCAGCTCTCTCGGCCTGGCCCCACAGGGAGCACTTCCACCCCTGGGGTCACTTCTGTGCCCTCCTCTGGCCGCGCTCCAACAGCTCCACGTCCCTCCTGGGCTGAGCGCTCCCCGTCTGGACGCAGGGCTCCAGGTGGGGTCTCCCCAGCGCAGAGCAGAGGGGCAGGGTCCCCTCTCTCACCCTGCTGCCCATGCTGCTTTGGGTGCAGCCCAGGATGGGGCTGGCTCTCTGGGCTGCGAGGGCACCCTGCTGGCTCACGTCCAGCTCAACGCCCAAAGCAAGGCTGGAAGATGCCGCCCAGCATCACAGGTTTCTCGAGCACTGCCTTCTCGAGGCTAAAAGAGCAGAGCAAAAACAAGAGCTTGCCCCTGCAAACAGGGCACACAGGGCCCTGGCAAGCAGACAGGCACCGTGCAGCAGCAACGCTGCACCCTGAGCGCCGACGGCCAACACGCCCGCCTTTATCAAAGTCCCTGTTGACTCGATAAAACCACAACCTCTCGGGCACAGCCTCGTCTGCCAGAGAGACCGCAGCCCTTCCCCGAGGGCACGCGCAGCTCCGCTGGCTTCTGCCAGTTGGTCCAGCTGGGATCGGTGCCTCGGTGAGAGCTGCTCACGCCTCCAGCCCTACAGCAAGGCCACTCAGCGCCACGCCGGCGCGTAACTGGTCCCAGCGAGAGGCTCACGCGGCGCTCGAGGCGCCCAGTGGGACTCCCCTCCTCACCCTGGTGTTCAGGGTCCATCCGTGGATCGGTAGGGTTTGCATCAGAGGGCTCTGCAGAAACACCACGACCTGGGAGCAGGCTGCTGGCGTCTGCTACAGCAACGACAAGGTCGCTGAGTTGCCCAAACACACTTGAAGCTTACTGAGGCATCCCCATACAACCCAGCTTGCACGCAAACAGTCACGTTGGTCAAATCCACCAAAAAAAGTCCATCTGACTTTGGCTCAACAGCTCTGAGGGCGCCGAGCAAGCCCCAGCCAGGCCTGCACCCACAGGCTGCTCCAGAGGGAGATCAGACCAGCACGGACAGCGCTGCCCAGCCCTCCAAGCCAGCGCAACGCCTGCTTTGCTCCCCAGACGCTTTGGGGTTGTCCTCATGCTCCTGCACGCTCACACGATGCCCCACGAGCCCCCAGAAGGACGGCTGCAACGTGGGACTCCAGGGTGGATGCAAGAACAAGAGCAAAGCAAACAAGGTGAGGTGAAGCCTTTCAGATTCACTCCTGGTGAGGAACAAACACAGCAAGCACCCTCTCCTGTTCACGGTCCGCTCTTCAGCTGTGTCAGGCATGCTCAAAAGCAGCCTCCAGGGTTTCAAACAGCAGCAGCAGAGCCCGTCAGCCCTCACAGCATCTTCCTTCAGAGGCTTCCATTGCTCTGAGCAAGACACAGCCTGGCACACAAGGGAGGAGGTGGGGATGGTCTGTGGCACCCCCCGGAGGTGCACGGAGCTGGGGCAACGCGGTCCTGCGCTGGCTGGGGGCCATGCTCCCCCCACTACACAGACCCCGCGCACCCCCAGCCCACTCGATAGCTTCCTGCTGGGCACCCAGGCACTTCCAGGCCAGAAGCACGATGGGGACATGGCATGGGAGCGCCCAGCCCGAGGGAGACAGCTCCTTCCCCACGACACTGCTGGGGGGGGGCAAGGAGGGGGAAAGCATTTTACAGCAATGCCCTGCCCAAGACGCGTCCTCATGTGCGGGGGACACTTCATACGACCACAGTGGCACTGGCCGCCGCCGAATCTGTCCCCCCAGAGCACCAGGACCCATGTTATCAGGACCCCACAGTGCTCCCCACCAGCAGCAGGACCCTACAGCAACTGCCACCCACAGTAGCAGGACTCCACAGCGCTTCCCCCCCACCCCCAGCAGGACCCCACAGTGCCTCAGCCCCCCCAGCAGCAACAG